>RJWJ010006413.1:0-62648 GCA_004363605.1 Indri indri | reverse complement strand
TTCAGGCAACACTACAGAACTCTTTATCCTATGGCCAGCCTCTCCTAAGGGAAGAAGCTCCTGCCACTGCACCAGAGCTGGGGGAAGAAAGCCACTTTTCTCAAAGTGATACTCCTGCTCTAAGAGTGGGAAGTGGGTGGAGGTGGTCTTTTTGGCTTGCTCCTTCCAGCATGAAACTTCCACTTTACCAGGGTTCTGGATCACAGACAATCAAGGTCCCAGATTTCTTTACCTGCAATCTTTGAGGAAGAACTTCCTCCCTATCAGTGAAGGCTATGTAGACATTATTAGTTTCTACATATGAGAAATGATGTAGCCTTTGGAGTTCAAGGTTGAAAATCATCATTTCTAGAGCATTAAAGTAGATTTTACAAATTTGAGTCAGATTAATTTGTGATATTTTTACCAATCATTGCACTAGGCACTAGAAATGCCAAGATGAATGAGACACAGTATCTAACATCAAAGAGTTTATAGTTTTATGCAACATATAGATACAAGAACACACAAAATACATAATTTATTTGGTCAGTTAGTAAGGACAGATCTATACAAAATGTTGGTATAATATGAAGGTATCTGTGGAAGATCTTTTGATGCCAAAGAGAAGCAAGCCCATAATTTAGACTTTCAGGAATTAGAGAAGACCTACATGGCTGGTGACATTTGATGTCTTAACAGGCATGCAGACATTTAATAGGAAATTAGGAGTGGATTGGGTAGGAATTCAAGCAAGTAAGGATATGGAATAAAGTCATAGAGGAATTTGGAGCATGGTATATTAAAATAACTAAAAATAATTCAGAATAGCTGAAGCCACACTAGGGGTGGGTGCAGGATATTTTGAGGTTCATTAAAGCCCATCTTTGCTGCACTCAAATTGTCATAGAAACCAAGATGTGTCAGCTAGCATTGCAAAGAAGTATTCAGAATATGAGCTTGAGCCAGACTCCACCTTAAAGTCCTGGTGGAGAATTTTGTAGTGCTATTATTATAGAGGATATTAAGACTTCATTCTTTAACGTGATTGTGTAACTGATTTACATTGTTCAAGTTTTCGTAAATATGCAGAGAGGTTGTCATCCTCAATCGTACTGTGCCTGAGCCACATTTAATCTAGTGGAAGTAAATTGAAATAAATGGAATATATATGACATTCTGAAGAGTGGGATGTAAAAATGTGCAATGAAAATATGTGGCTAAACTGCATAATAAGACACCATAAGGGAAAAAGCCATAACAAAAGTAGTTGGTATGAAGGTTTAGCAATTTTATGCTATAATTATTTCACATATCATGTTTCCTTTTTATATAGTTCATAATGCCAAGAGGAACAAACTGACAGCTATAGTAAGAAATTGAACTATGAATTAGGAGATGTAGGTTTTAATTCCAGCACTTTTATAAGAATTTTTATTACCAGGCAAATTCCTAATCTTCAGGGTTTGAGTTTCAATATTATAAAATGTCAAAATAAAATGATTCTAGGTAATTTATATTCTCGATTATTTAGTAAAATTTTGCTTGTTGATATTTGAATTATGTGTATATCTCCCAAGTGATAAAGCAAGATACACATATTTTATAATAAATATTATTAGTAGTATTATTAGTAGTAATTGGTTAGTTTTCATTATACCAGCATTTCTTATGTATGATTAATGGCTCTTTAAAGGGCCATTACCAGAGCATCCTAATATTACCAGAATTTCTATGATGTTATAAAATACACAAAAAATTAGGCATACATTTATTAGGCTTACATACTCAATTATACCATAACCTAAATTGCAAATTAAATACAAAACCAGTAAAATGAAAATTATGATAGCATTATTTTGGCAGCTGATGGCTTGCGGCTACCAAATATATGCTTTATTAACATCCTATAATACTGACTTAAGTGGTATAGTTTCTTTCACATTTAATAGGTAAAAAAATGTTTTGTGTACTATAAATATGCCTCAATGATTTCACTACTTTTCTCAAAGCTAACCACTGTAAAACCTTTCTTTTGTGTTACACATATGATTGCTACTCTTATTTTGTATTCTTAGTGACATTTCCCATCACGCCAATGTGGTAAGTATAGGCTTGCATTCTACACCTAGTCTGCACTAGAGAGTCAGGAACAAAAAGAAGTTAATAAATACTTCTGAGTTGGGTGTATACCAACACTCATAATCCACTCCAGCTCTGCTTTTTTTTTTTTTTTTTAAACCAAGAATCACCTAATTTTCCATTCCCCTTTGGCCTCATTTTTACGAAAATTTCATTTTGCAATTATTTATTTATAACAATTCACATCTGCAATTTCTGCTCTGATGGAACTATTTCCAGAGTTTCCATCCACAATATATTGTATCTTATCAGCGAAAGGAGTCCTAGAAGTAACTTTCCCTCCCTTCTTATGCACCGTATTTATGATTCTACACTTGACCAATTCTTTCCAAACAGATGGAAGATATCTTGTAAAGTTCTTTATGTGATTATCTAATCTTGCTCAAAGAGTAAATCAAGCGTCAGCTTCTATTTTAGGGACTGTCTTGAACAAGATATTGACTCCTTCTGCTTCCTGAACACTTTTTGTTAAAGAGGCAATTTAGCCATTTCATAATGTATACATACTTCAAAACAACATGTTATACATGATAAATACATACAATTTATACTTGTCAATTAAAAATGAATAAGTGAATGAGTAAAATGTTGAAAATAAAATAGAAAGTGAATTAGAGAAAATATTGTATTGATCAAAAAAATTCCTACAGGTAACATTTTGTAATAAACATTTAACTGGATTATCTGTACCATGACTCTATTACACTATTAAAAATAGGGAAGCAGCAGCCACTATTAGTATCACACGCAGGAGTTATTCTTTGCTAATCGTATATGATGATCTCTTGTTTTGACACTCTGATCTAATTAAAGTTGAGTCTCTTTTCAGAGACTGGGTTTTGTTAGGCTTGAGGCTTTCTTCAACCCTAGAAGGGCTCTTTTTCACTTTCCTCCCCTTTCAATTTGTACCTAGTCTTCTGTTTTACCCTGCCTTAATTATTCTATACCAGATCTTCAATGTTTTCCACATAAACCCAGGCATAAACTTCCCCAGGCTCTGTTCCAAAAAAGTCACCCCTTCTTACAGAAATATGTGTGGCTCTCTTCATATGGCCCTCCCCTACCCCTAGATAAAAATTCTGCCCTTCTTCACTGAAGCTGGGGGTTAATAGAGGAGCTTACTTTCCTTAGAATGTTATCCCTGCTCTACAAGCAGAGTGTTTAGTGGTTTTGTAACCACTGGTCTTAGTTGGAGCTCAGCTTGCCCCACCTTATGTGGGGAAGGTTGCCAGTGGCTGCCAGACTTCTTTGTGTAGCCCAGACTGGCTTGTTAACTTTCAAAATACCATGATATTGAACCTCCACTGTATGACCTAAGTGTGGTTTGGGAAGTCGAGTCCCAGTATTCTCAACCTACTGCATCTGGGGTAGAGCTTCACCTATCAGTGGGACCAGGCGGGGCAAGAGAGCTCCAGCCATCTCTGTTGTACCTATCTGGAGTAGAGCTGCTTGCAACACAGTGGCAGGGACCAGAGTTAATTCATGGCCTGCCCCGGTCAACATGAAACTGTAGCCCTAGAAAGGGAGCTGTGAGGAGAAGGGAGCCTCTTTGTTTGTGAGCTTCTGTCACACTTAGCTGGGGTGGAGGTGGAGGAGGTTCAAATGCCACAGACTTTTTCTGATTACTGAGACGAGACTCTGATGTTTCTCCCTTTGCTCTATGCCCTTAGAGCAATTTTCATAGATTTTTTTTTTTTAATATAAATAACTTCCTGCAGTTAAATTGATGTTTCTCTGGTGAGAGGATATACTGAGCAACTCATGCCACCATTATGGAAGTCTTTTCCCAGATAAATATTTTTGTTTTTCCCATTTTGCTAGTTCTTATCCTCCAAATAAAATAGTTTTTGAAATAATAAAGGTAAGTTTACCATTTATCATTGTCACAGTTCTCCTGCCTCCACCCCTCTGACTGAGCTGGGAGGGTCCTATTAAAAGCTGATTCTGTTAAATGGCAAGGTTAGAGTTTGCAATATAAGAGGACTGAGGCCTGTCCCTAAGAGGCTTAGAGATTTCCCAATTAACTTCAACTGTAAGATAAAGCAAAGAAATTGAAGAAAGAAAGATCAATGATAGCCCATTTCCATTATATTTGTATTTGTCTTTTTAAGGACACATGAACCGATTGAGCAAATTTCTTTTTGTGTGTGACTAGTAGTATTTATTAGGGGAATAGGTCATTGGTACAATATTTCTTTTAGTCTCTTCACACAAATTATTTTGTCGTCTTCTCCCTAATAGAGTTAATTGTTGATACAATTTGACCATGAAAGTTGGCTAGGGAGAACTAGAATTTACTTTACCTACAAATTAAACTAGCATATAAATCATTATTTAAAACCTACTAGAAATATCTCCCTCAATAATTTATTTGTTCATATTACTCTTACTCAAGATTCACATTGTTGTATATAATTATGCTTAAGCCTGTTTTCCATGTTAATTATTCAAACTTATTTCCTCTGTGATGTCTGTCCTGCACTACAGGCATGTTGAAATACTCACCATCCCAAAATACATACACTATTATTTCTATACTTATGGTCTTTATACATATTGATGTCTAGTTAAAAACATGTGCCTTATTATAGTTCCATTATTTTAACATAAAATATAAATACTTGAAACACAAATGTCAAGAAAATGGTGAAAATTGTGCTGCCACCCACATTATTTCATAATGATATTAAATATTCTACCTACTGAATATTCTTTTGCCATCATATTGAACAGTGCTACCAATTTAATATAAATTTATCAGATATGTAGAATTATATCAGCACATTACAGATGGTGCTAAAAGATAGACATAAACCTGTTATAGTAGCTCAAAACGTGTTTGAAAACTAATGCTAAAAAAAGAAAAGAAAAATAGCTAATGGAATTCTCTGATGTTTTTTATTTCATGAAAGGAATATACAATGGGAGGTAGAATTCAAGTCCAATCCTTTTTTCTATAGATTACCTATTTTTCCAAACATGTAGCCAACTTTAATTTATCCATGCTTTGAAAAATAGGAGTAATATGGATAATTGCAATTCAGGTCTTAAGCAAAGTGAAATTATGTTTCATTCATAATTACAAGTCATACATAAGTCGCATACGTATAATTGCATGATACAAAGACCGTACAATAGTTCTGACTTTAGAAGAGGATATCACCTTAGCTTGTTAGTGTTACTCTCATATCTACCACTTTACATCCATGTTGTTTCTCACAGTTCTTGTCTACTGCTTCCATGAACTACATTTTAAAGACGAGAAAATCTACTGTGGCTTTTTTTTCCTTTGTCCTATAAATTACATGTTACAGTGTTCAGCATTTCCTAAAGTCAGAGATGAGTTGATCCAAAGCCACACTCTCCCAGGAGAATGGATTTGGGGTAGTAGGGTGTTTGGATGTTTACAGCTTGTTATGTTTGAAAAACCTTGGATTAAACAAACATGTTTTTATTGTTTCTGGTACTTGTTTTTATGTCATAATCTCAGGAACACTGATGGGTTCTTTTCTCAGGGGGAGGGAGAAAATCTCCCAAAGAACAAACTAATATAGAATGTGTTTAACCATACAATTTAGTTTATGTTTGAGTTCCAAAAATTATACTTTGGGTAATGCTGCCTTTGGCATAGCTAAGTATGCCCCACCAACATAGTTGTCATCTCATTTTTCTTTCTTATAAGATCCCTGCTATTTCTCCCCTATATAGTAGAGAATGAAGGACAATCAAATGCACAACAGTAAGAAAGACATAAAAATTAATTTTGTTTACCTCATTTCTACAGTTTATGAAATGGTACTATGTCATAGTGATAATGATAGTTAGCATTGTTTACTATGTGCTGGGTTGTGTACTAACCTCATAAATAGATTATTCCATCGATTCTTCACACTAACCTTATGCTGTAATTATTAGTATTGTCCTCAGTTTGTGGGCGAAGAAACTTAGGTGCAGAGAGTGTAAATGACGTTCCCAGCCTATATTGTGAATATGAAAATGTGTAGGGACCAGTACTCCTTCATCAAGAAGGTAGGGTGATCAATAAGTGTTTGCTGAATACAAAGAAAACAAGGAAAGGCTGTTATTTTTGTGGTATTATTCTATTATTCACCCTTGTGATATGCCAGAGGTAAAATCAGAACAACTAAGAGAACATTATTTGGGTTTATATTTCATTTTAATTTTTCTTCCACTATTTCAGGTATATCCATAGGAGTCAATGTGCCTAACACAAGCTGGGTGGTCACTGGAAAAGTGGCACCTACCATTAATATTTTTTTCCTCTCTTTTGTCTACCCTCGATATATCCTCTCATTTTCTCATTTTGTCTTTTCTGAATGCAGCTGCAACATGCTATGTTTTATTATAGTCTTCTAGCATTCATATTGGAGATACACACACACACACACACACACATGCATTCCTCAATCAAAAACTTTTAAAACATCAAAGAACAACAGCTAAGCAGAAAGCCACTTTCAGGCCATTTGAAAAAAGCTATTTTTTCAGCTCTCCCTCCTTTTTTATTCACTGTGTCCTTGTGACAAGCATATTTTCAAATACATTTCTAAAGTTATAAACATAAAGCCAAATGAAAAGCCTAGAATAAATTCTGAAATGAACTAAAAATCTCCACTATTTCAGGTATTGTTTTCTTAATGCCAGGTCTCATGAAAGAACAATATAAAGTGATGAAGTAGAAAATAGATGAATAGTTCACAGGGTGATTTTGCACTTTAAAAATATGTATTCAAAAGCAGATTCATTATTCTTGTAACTGAGGCCTGTAAGTAGGCTAGAGGCAGGGGCAAATAAATAAGCCCTATTATAGTCTATCCTTGTTTCAAAAGAGAAATGTCTGTGTTAACAAATGCCTTGGGAATGATTACTTTCTTTCTTATATCCTTACAACCAAGTTCTTAGAATGATGAGGTACTTACTAATTAGTATCTATGCGATATTTAAAAGTAGAAATATTTTAAATTTAGATTCTATATTCAATCCACATGTTTGCTAACTTGGATTTAAGTGATTTTTTTTGTGCCATATCTGTCAATAATGTTTAAAAGTATTTTCAAGAGATAAATGCATATAAATTAGCATTGAATTTTAAATGTCACTTTTATTCGTATTTTTAAATATTAGAAAAATTCTTAGTAGACTTAACTAACTCCAAATTTTACTACCAAACTACCAAATTTATCATTTACTAGGCCAGTGCATTAATAAATAGGGCAAGTTTATTACCCTTCATCTTATTTTGATTGTTAATGTAAGAGCTGAAATCAAGCATCTAACATGAAAATCTGTTAATGATGCTGAGTCCTTAGGTCATTTTACTAGGGTCAGTGAAAAATATTTTCTATTTTGGCAGGAAAATAATTGATATTCATCCTGTAAATCATGTTTTCATGTCTCCGTAGGGCATAAAGAATTGTGTGAGTGAGAGTTTACTCCCATCAAGTACTTAATATCATTGTTTACATAGACCAATCCTAAAATTTTCATTCAGTGTCTAGTTTCTACTGGTATTATAAAATTTGTCTGATCATATTTAACATTAACATTTTCTAGACATCGTGCTATAGTTAAAAAATTACATTGTATTTAAAATTCTAATTTAATGTTCCTGCACCAAATCTCAGTGGGGTGTGGTGAAGGTAGCTTTTATGAGCTTTATCAGATAATTGAGAATACTACTGAAAATGAACTTTGCTTATTTACTGAGGGTAAAGAGCATTAGATTATTTATAAAAGGATCCATAGGGACAATTCATTATGTTAAAGTATATGTTATAGTTTGACATCTAGCTCTTAGAATATAGGCTTAGAAACCTGATTTTTTATCAGCACAATAAATGTGATATTTACAATAATAACAATAATGATAAAAACCAAAGCAACAATTATTATCATTTATTACCATCAGCCAATAATATTATCCCTGCTTCATAGATGAGAAAATTTAAACATAAAGAGTTTAACCAATTGCCCTCCTTCCTTAATAAACTCTCATTATCTAAGCAAAAGTCTCAGAATGTTTTGTCTTCTGTTTTCATCACCCTTCCCTCTCTGTGATAGTGAACTGAATATAAAGTAGGTCATTTCCTATTTCTCCTATTTCTAATCTAATACCAGTTCTGTCTCCATTGCCGAAGGCTTCAGGGAAACTGGGAGGGGCATATTTCAGTTTATGTCAGGGCCTTGTTGAAGCCACTTTCTCATTTTACTGAAGATAGATATTGTCTTTGAAAATGCAAATGTAGCATGCCTAATTGCGTTCCATTTTAAAGTAAAGGTAAAGCATTTACAATGGCTTAGGGAGGTACCCCCACCCCTCTAATCTGCTTTCCTACCACTCTGTTTCTTGCTCACTCAGATCCAACCACAGAGTCACTTTGCAGGCTCTTGAACACAGGGCAATCTCACTTGCCTCAGGGCCCGTGCATTCTGTGCTGGAAGTCTCTCCCTCCAGATATCTATTTTCTTACCATCTCACTTCCATCAGATCTCTTCTCTATGTGAACTTATCTGAGAAGTCTCCCCTGATAACCCTATATCATATAGGACACACGCCCCCATACCCAACCCCTCTTACTCTGCTGCATTTTCTCAATAGCATCTTTTGATTGCCAATTTATAATATCTCTGTTGTTTTGTTTACTGTTTGTCTCTCCAGCAGAGCGAAATCTCCATCAGGAACTGTATTATCTTCTGTTACACTTCCAGTGCGGAGAACATTGCTTAATACATGATAAGCACCCATAATTACTTGAAGTGAAAATGAACTAAAGGGGAAAATACATTCTCCTTCAACAATCTCATTAAGCATGGTAATCTAATTACCAGACACCTTGGCAAATATCTAAACCACAGCAGAAAATAATTCATTGGAATGCATTACATTTCTTTTTGTGTGCTGCCTTATTTTATCTAGAATCATTGCAAATTATTTTTGTCTAGAGTTGATGTATCATTTTTTCTTTAAAATTAGGTATCTAATCACTAATATTTTGATATGTTGGAAGGAAAATATTTAATAAACATAATATCAGAATAAAATTTGACCAGGGTTATTTTTGTTTTACAACTAGTTTATCTTTTTTATCATGCTTTATTTTATAAAGACTATATAAAATATCAAAGACCATACATTTGTGACTCTAGATGGCTTACAATTTCCCCTATGATTTACTGTATTTAGAAAAAAAAAAAAAGAAAAAGACATTCAGATTGTTTTCCCCCAGCTGATTTTGGCTGCTCAATTTTAGCACTCCCCAGAGAGCTCTCAGACATTTATGTGATTTAATGGCCTACTATTATTAAGTCTGAGGTATTTTATTTTATATTGTGATTGCCATAACCATTGCAGTAACATTTAAGTAATAGGCAATAACACTGAGAATGTGTCAATGTATCCTTTAGTGAATTAATATATATCCCTTTCCTAAGACTTGCTTAAGGATGATGCATGATAAATGTAATAGTAACAATAATAAACATTCTGGCAGACCTGTCAAGGAGGGGAGATGGGGATGCAAGGAATTGAGCTTGTTGAGGGACAGTTAAATGTAGAAGAAATGACATGTCGTATTTCCCCACAGGGAATGATAGAGTACATGCTGATGGATTAGCGTTCAGCAATGTGTACAGGTTTGGTATGACTGGAGGCTCTGGTTATATTTCTGATTATCCTATGCCACACAATAATGAGTTGATTAAAACAACTATCAGATCCTATAGAACTGCAGTCCCCAACCCGTAGGCTGCAGATCAGTACAAGTCTGTGGCCTGTTAGGAACCGGGCTGCAGAGTAAGAGGTGAGTGGCAGACTGAGGAGCGAAGCTTCATCTGTATTTACAGCCGCTCCCCATCTCTCGCGTCACCACATAAGCTCTGCCTCCTGTCAGATCAGCAGCAACATTAGATTCTCATAGGAGCTCGAACCTTACTGTAAATTGCACACGCAAGGGATTTAGGTTGTGTGTTCCTTATGAGAATCTAATGCCTGATGATCTGAGGTGGAGCTGAGGCAGTGATGCTAGTGCTGGGAGCAGCTGCAAATACAGATTATCATTAGTAGAGAGGTTTGACTGCACAATAAATGCAATGCGCTTGAATCATCCCAAAACCATTCCGCCAGCACCCGTCTGTGGAAAAATTGTTTCCCATGAAACCAATCCGTGGTGCCAAAAAGGTTGGGGACTGCTGCTATAGAAGATAAATAGTCTAGAATTAAAGAAAAAAAACCACAATGTAGAAAAAAAGAAAAAAAAGAAAAGAAATCACATTTACCCATAAATAATATCTCCCAGCAATCTATAAGAGGTCCACAAATTAGGGTGATATATAGCCAGGAAAGCAAAAAAAATAAAAATAAATAAAAATCCATTGGAATGTATAGGAAGAAAATATTATAACCTCCATTTGTATGCATATTTATCTAAACATAAGAAAAAATGGACACATGCCCTAAAAGTATTTAATATTCAGATAGACATATGTGTGCTCGTTCATTCTATAGGGTATTCTGAGGGAAGAGTATGAGGTCCTATAATGATGAAGGTTGCCAGTGGCTGCCAGACTTCTTTGTGCAGTCCAGACTGGCTTGTTAACTTTCAAAATACCATAATGTTGAACATGTCCATATAAGTTAAGAATATTTTCTAGACTTAGTAAAATTTATCCTGTAAAATTGAGATGCAAAAAAAACACCAATAAATTATAAGATAAAATAAAATTAATGGTAATAGGAACACAAGTAAAAAAATGGCATTGCTGATATTTCTCTAAGTATGATTAGCTCAAACACATTATGCAGTAAGAATAGTCCAGAATGCTAGCACCCCAAAAAAACTCAATATCACAACAATTTGAAATATGGTTATTCATACATCATCATTAATGATAAATCATGACTTACACAATGTGCTGTGAGATGTTAGTGAATGGTTGTATAAAGCCATGAAAATCAGTAAGACATTAAAAAATTAAGTATCTTGAAAATGAAGATAAACAACCTCCCTTCTTGAGCGACATTTAAAGTTATGCAACTCTCAAGTCAGTATGTCACACAATGTCACTGAACAACTTTAAACACTTAGAATTTTATCTTAAAATTTCTCAATAGCAAAAGGCCAAAATCCACAAACAATTAGAGAAATACCCTTTTTTTTTCTTG
The DNA here is from genome assembly GCA_004363605.1 of Indri indri. Taxonomy (NCBI): domain Eukaryota; kingdom Metazoa; phylum Chordata; class Mammalia; order Primates; family Indriidae; genus Indri; species Indri indri. Next base: position 51,346 of record RJWJ010006413.1, on the reverse strand, counting down.
TTATAGTATAAATGGTTTAAATACTGTTAGGAAAACAACAGGACAACAAATTATAAGTCTATTGTCTGCAAACTTCAACAAAGAGGATGCATAAAAAACTGATAAAAAATTTACAAAGAATTAGAACACATTTCTCAGTGTGAAAGACTTTTTTCTTTGAATTTAAAGTACAGACACTTATTGATATGTTCTGCTTTTGTCATAATATATAGAAAAACTACTAAATGAAAGCTACACTGGAGAAGATACATGCTTACAATAAATTATTTCTATTTAGAAAAAGTTGACCACTGGTATTACGGTTGCTTTCAGAGGGAAAGAAAGAATAACATCGATGAATCAGCCCACATGTTAGAGGCAATTACTACATGAATAATAAACAAGGTAAACAAGTTACTACAGCAAAGAAGTGGATAACTGACAGCATCACTGGTGATATGTGGTTTCGATATTTGTATTATTGGTGGAGAGACACTCCTAAGGGTCTTGCAGGACTCTATATAGGAGATGTTCAAGTATTGGGCAAGGTTTTAACATAGGTGATGGAAAATGTCAGCTTTCAGAGATATTAGAGAAGCAAGGCTCAAACACGTGCTGATAGATTGTATGTGGAATATGTAGAAAACATTTGGAATTGAAGGTAATACTTAGATTGAAATTTTGTCCTGTGCAAATTTTGTCCTGTGGATGATAACGGCACAGTTGCCTTTTATTAAGAGGATCAAGAATACTAAAACTATGCTCTATTATAAACATGATGAATATTGGAGACTGTTCTGAAAAATCTAGCAAAGTTGAAATAAACATCCTTTCATAATCTTTACATTTTTCTTTTTAAATAAATTTGGCTAAATAATTAAGCCTAGGTTTTATATATATTAAGTGGCTATCCTTATTAGCTGATGAGAAGAGACACCATCAGTTGGTATTCTCCCACATTTATTATATAGCTCCTGTAATAAAAACTCCGATCCTTTATGGACTTTTTTGGGATTATTAGTGAGCAGCATAGATTTCGTTGACTAAAAGTTCTCAGAAGAAACCTGACAGTGCCTTAATAAAGTTGACTTCCAAAGTCACCACTAATCCAAAATTACTCTCTGTTCTATTTGTTGTCCGAACTTACTTCTGACCATATGTCAAACTTGACCTAACAAAGATTTTCAAGGAGATAAAATGACATCATGAAATATTCTCACAATAAAAAATGCCAACAATATAGATGATCAAATGTGAATATAAACCAATGCATATTATCAAAATTATAGTTACTTAAGTCTAAGAAATGAACCCTTTGTATATTAAAGACCCAAAACAGCAGCAGCCAAAAAAATTAGTCTACCAGAAAAAGTCAAGATTATGCTTCTCTGTGGAAATACTTGATACTATAATAATATCAGTCCCTCAAGCATTAATGTAAAATTTAATGCAATCTGAATTATAATTCCAATGTTTTCTCTTTTTGGAAGAAGTTTGGCTAATATGATTGCCCATGTATATGGAAAAAAAAAAATCCTGAAAATAAATACGAAGAATATAGGTAATAATAGAAAAATTCAGAAGAGCACTAGCCTTAACATACAAGAAGCAAAAATTTTGTATGAATATACACTTTTATATATTGAGAATCCAGAAATAGTGCTATTAAGTGGAAAGAATTAGGAATATTTAATAAATTAAAAAGACAAAATAGACTACCCAAATGGAAAAACATTAAAGATAACTGAATAAGTGCATCAACAGGTTGTGTAAAAGAAAATTAAAGATATATCAAAAGTAAAGATTGCACTAGAAAGAAAAATCATTGATGTGATCACAGTTTCTGTAAAATAAACTAGGAATGTGGCTATGTTTTTAAATGAGCAATTTATCATGAGTGATAAGGATCAAAATTATTTGCAATATACTTTAAAAATGTTAAAAATTCCTAGGATTTCAAAACATCATCAAAACTAAGTTTAATTACTTATAGTGAATATAAAAATCAAGATAGAGACACTGTTGTCAAGATAGACCAACCTTGGTTCCAGGGAAGGTGAAATAAACATAATTCATTCTGCTATTAATATATCCCGCTGAATACAGCTATAAAACTTGGACAGAAAGCAAGCAGCAGCTGTTTGAGGACTCAGACAAGCAATCAGAAGCAGGCAGAATGGGTGGAAGACGAAAATGACAGTGAGCGCACCTTTTTCCCCCTCCGATATCCATGGTCTAAATGCAGTGCTTGCGAACTGGACACTGAGGCAGAGACGAAGTTACAGGGAAACTCTGATTGTGACCCAAAGAATGGGGAAGAGGACTCCTAATGTTCAAAGAGAATATAGAAGTCCTTCCCCATCCCACCTGCCCCCCCCCCCCAATTTTTCTTTTCTCTCTTGTTCTTTGCCCTAACTCTAAGCAATTCCATGATGATGGTGGTAGCTGATGGTATCAGTAGCTCATCATAGCCAAAACTACGAGGGAGGGAACTTAACTTTCTTTTGGCTAGAGTTGTTGTTCCAAGAGGGTGGGGCCAAGCCCTGTTTGTTTGTTTTTTTTTTTTTTTTTTTCATTCTCTAGCCTCTGCTTCTTGACATTAGATGTGGGTGAAGTCACAGAAGTGCAGAGTAAAGTAATTAAATTCCAGACTTCTGGCAAGAAGAATGAAGTACACAGGGAACTGGAGTGCACAGGGCGGGGGGTGGCAGAGAGGAAGGAGCTAAGCAAAGTGATCCCATCAAGTTTTTAATAAAGTCCTGGACTCACCCCTGAGCTGAGTCCAGCTGAGTGCAGGGGTGAGTAGACATGCATAGACATGCACGCGTGCTGATTTCTGATTCTATTCACCATACCAAAGACAAAGAAAATGTAGTAACAGACCACCACCCTTATCCTGGATTGACCACTGGTGAAAAACACCCAGGATAAATATAAATAGTACAATAATTGTTTAAAAACTAAATGGACGTTGGAGACACAGCCCACAGAAGACAGTTTGGAACTTGTAGCCTCAACCTAATCAGGTCAATTGCTTCCTAAAACTAAACTGCCAATATTCTTTGTTTTTGTTTTTGAGAAAGGGTCTTGCTTTGTTGTCCACGATAGAGTACAATGGCGTGATTATAGCTCACTGCAACCTCACACTCCTGGGCTCAAGTAATCCTCCCGCCTCAGCCTCTTGAGTAGCTGGGACTATAGGTGCGGGCCACCATGCCTGGCTAATTTTTCTATTTTTGTAGAGACAGAGTCTCCCTCTTGCTCAGGCTGGTCTCCAACTCCTAAGCTCAAGTGATCCTCCCACCTTGGTCTCTGAGAGTGCTAGGATTATGGGCATGAGCCACCGCACCCAGCCAACTATCAATATTCTTAATAGGATTTAAATAAGACCTAACATCTCATAAATGTTATTTAGAATGCCCAAGAGATAGTCTAAAACTACTCAAACATGAAGAACCAGACCAGAAAAATCTCAACTTCACATAGGAAAAGCCAATCAACAGATGCCAATGTTGGGATGCTCAATTTATCTGACAGACTTTAAAGCAGCTATCTAATGCCCAATAAATAACTGAGAACACTATTGAAACCAATGGACAAATAAAAGCCTCAGCAATGTAATAAAAGATATAAAGAGGATCCAGATAAAAACTCTACAACTGAAAAATGAAATAATTGAAACAAAAATTTTTACTGAGTGGGCTCAATTCAGAGTGAAGATGACAGAGAAGAATCAGTGAACTTGATGGCAGATCAATAAAAATTATCTGAATAAAGAGAGGAAAAAATAGTGAAAAATATGATTAGAGCCTCAGAGACCTGTGAGAAAATAGAATTTCTAGCATTTATGCCTCAGAGTACCAAGCGAAGGAAGAGTTGCAGTTCTAAAAAAATTTTGAAGAAATAATAGCTGAATGTATTCCCACTGTGTTAAAAGACACGAATCTACAAATTTGGTAAATACAGTTAACTCTAAACATAAAAAAAATAAAACAACAACAAAACATAACAGACACATTCAAAAAGAAACTGCTGAAAGCTAAAAGATGATAATATAGCAGATTGGTATATATTTATACTGAAGCTTTTGCCTTTGGATTTCCACATATCCATGCGCACATTTATTCCAATCTGACAGAAAGGCTTTGGAAAAAAGTCTTAGCCTCTTTTATTAATTCCAGATTATTTATACTGGTTTCTGTTCCTTGGTTTTAAAAGAATATAGTGTTGTAGCTTCTTCCTTTTTGTTAAATTGAAATGTGTACAAAAAAAAAAAAAAATACAGAAGGATGAAGTGCCCACTGAGATCATTTTACTTTTAGTGATCCAGTGTTATTTTCCTTTGTCAATTTGATGATCTGGCAGAAAAATATTAAACTATTTTAATTTTTATATCTGAAGGATTTTTTATATGCAGTGTTCTGATGTATAAGAGCAAGGTACTGTATAATTCACACATACATTACTATGAATGACACCCATCGTTGAAATTATTCTAAAAAAAACATTGTAATGAAATTACTCTAAAAACAATTGCAATGACTCAGGAAAGTCTTCAGATTAGAAATCATTTTGGACCACAGTTATATTTGTGAAGTTGATTCATAAAATTATAAGCGATATATAATGCTAGTTTAAAAATGTATGCATAGATAAAAATTGTCTATAAATAGAAACTTTTTCCTTTTTATCATGTAGTGAGTTATGAGTGAGATTTCTAATATCCCATCTTTTTCTCTGATTTTCTAGGCATCTCTCCCACTATGATATAAGTGCTACTCTATCAGACTCAGTTCTTAGTAAAGCTTAATCTCATTGAAAAGATTAGGAGGATTTAAAAGAAATCTTAAGGTAGGAAGCTTAAAAGTGCTTCATATCTATAAAGTCATATCTATAAAATCACCTATGAACTTCAAAGTTTCTAAGAAGGGTTGCTTAGAAAGAAGCCTTTAAAACTTATACAGAGGTAGCATGGCATTTCTTTTGATAGATATATTTACTTTTACCTCTTAGAACATTTTCAAATAACTTGAGCAGTTGAGCATTGCTCTTTCCTAACAAATCCCTCACAATATACACACACAGACACATACACAGACTGCACACGTATGAAAACAACTGGTTTATCTGTTGATTTAATGATGAGGTATGTTAGGGAATAAAACAGATGTGGTTAAAAACGTATTAATATTAAGACCATAAATATTTCAACACTCTCTTCTTGAATAAAGTGAAGAATATCCCAGTTAAGGTGTAAAAAAAGTATAAATTAAATTTATGCAGGATGGAGTGGAAGAAGCAGTTTCACTTAAATGGAATAGAATGTTAATTATAAGAAGAAAAAATTCTATCTTTTGAATATAGAAATATTTCTGATAAAGAAATCTTTTCTAAAGTTTGGTACAATGAGAAATTGATAAAAGTGGAACTACAAGTATTTGATTCCTAAGTTTTTGTAGGAAAAATTATTAATTCTGTAAAATAGATCATAGAATTTGGTACATAATGTTCATATTTTAAAGAGCTTTCCGATTTATTAGTGTTGGAAATAGTTGAAAGTTATGTAGGGCTGTTAATCCAAGTGGATATTTGGTGTCATGCAGTATAATCTATTTCCTTTAATATTTATTTTCTTTAGAAATCAAAGACACTGGCCATTTAAAATAATCCAAAAAAAGAAACTACAAATTTTTGCAGCATGAAGTAACATTTTGGAAAAAGTGTTAATGTGGTTCCATTTCAATACCACTTTTGAAAAGGTATACATACTAATCTTAATCTGCACATTTAAAAATGATCCATGTACATAATATTTAAACATTAATGGACAAATATATCACTTAAATTACTTTGAGCATAACTTTCAAGTTAAAAATGAGAAGATATCATTTACATGGATATCATTTTGAGGTTAGTTACAGAAAAAAATGTTTGGAATTTAACAGTGGCAAAAAACATTGAGAATGAACTGAAAGCAAGGAAGCCAACTTGATGCATTAGAAGGGAAAGCAACACTTTCAATTCAGAGGACTTTAGTCCACAATTTCCACAATTTTAAGTTTCCCTGTGATGTAGGGAAATTTGCAGTCTTTTGTGAGATAAAGGCTTCCTGTGGAGTTTTGATTACTTGCATAATGACCATTTGCATATCCTATTGTGTTTGCTTTACTTTAATCTCAAAAGAGAAAAATTATTTCCCTTTAAAAATTGATGAAGCTTATGTCACAAGGTGTGGAGGATGGAGGGAAATATGTATTCTAACCAATAAGAAATTTAAAGATTATGAAAAATGTCTTTTTTGCATAGGTTAAAAACTAATAAAACTCTTAATAGGTATTGTAAAAGCAACATTTTCTGATTCATCTAGTACCCACAGAGAAATTTGGGGGTGGAATATGATAATGAATGTTAATATAAGTGTGCCATTGCAGGAGATACAATGAAATGTATACAGAAAGTTTTGAAAAACATGAATCTATCACATTCTTAAGGCTGAAAGTTAAAGGAACATTTTCTCTTTTGTTTTTCTTTTTTACAGTTTGAAATTAGCTATAATTGGTAAAGCATTTGTGAAATAACATAATTGTGAAATCTACTATGAGGAAATCTTTTAAAAATTTTGAAAAAAAGAAAAATCAACAGAATTAGTGAGATGGAGCAGGGACCTCTCCTTAGGGATCTCCTGGGACCCACAGGAAAGGAAATAAACAAAAATTTTGAGTCCTTTCAGGGGAAGTTTTGGATACCTTGCTAGTCCTGAAAAGTGAGTGGAATTAACAATGGCCCCCAAACAAGCTAGAGTTACTAGGTGTTTTGATTCCCCATAGAAACTAAATGGTGTCATGTAACATATGTTCTTGAGTTTTTTTTCCCAGAAACCTCCATGGGTGGAAAATGCAATTAAGGGGGAACTGAAGAATTAAACTCTGACCACCATTCTTTGTTCTAAATTTCTCCCTTAGGGGCCTGGAGAGAGTCACACCGATTTTAACGCTCCTTCCCACTAATCCAAGAATCCCTGAATCTACCTATTATCTGTGGGACCCAATTAAGGATATCTGTCTTTTGGGGCCAGGCCAATATATAACCTCCATTTACTGAGTTACAATTTTGCCTGCTTGAAATGTACCACTGTCTTTAAAAAATCTTACTTGTAGGCCATGCGGGAGTTCAGGTCTTAAGCGTTAGTTGTGGAAGAGAGCCAACATGGCCAACCAGAGACATTGCTTGTGGAATAGTCCTGGCTGGAAGGTAGGCTATTGGACTATGGAGAGTGGAGAGGAGTCACGACACTCAGGTATGGATCACAGAGAGAGATGACAGACATGACTGAGGACCCCACAGAGAAAAACTGTGAAGCTGAGGAAAAAAAAAAAAAGAGAAGAGAAGAGACCAGTGCAAATCTAACCCAGAAAGCCTCAGAGCCCAGTGAAAGGGTTGTGGGAGTTTCCACTCCCCACCTGCATGCCTTTAGTGAACAATGGCACAAAAAGTATACTGAAAGCTTTTCCACCCTCCGCAAGGCACGGCAACTAATTAGGAATAGTGGGGTGAACCAGTGAGCCCTGGGTGTTTGGGCATGCATAAGGGGCACCCCAAAGGAGAGTGCCACAAGAGACCAGAGTGCCAGTTTTCTTACACCTAGTTACTTCCTCCTCTACACCTCGCATATCCATGGCATCTGAGAAAGCATTTTCAGGTCTGGCAACTAGGAGCCACAGCCCTTTCCCCACCCATTGCAACCATGAGAGTAGTTTGAATCAAAAGCTCATGCATGCCTGCTTCTCTACAGTGGGTGCATGCTCCAGGCTGAGCTCACCATGGAGAGTGGGGCCTGCTACAACTTGGGAGCTACCTGCCACCTGGCGTTTCATGGGATTGTGCAGTAGCAGCTCAGAGAGGTGGGCTGGTCTCGGTGCCCAAATGGACACAAGAGTGGTGCAGGGAGATGCAGAGGGGAGTTTTTCGACCTGGACTTGGGTGACAAGGAAACCCTCATGGACATATTTGACTAGGGAGTGTGGTGGGGTGCGGAGACATGGGGATCTGTGAGCATGCTCACCCCTCAACCCCTGTTGGAGAATGACCATATTGGATAGGGGTGTGGCATTCAGAGAGTAAAGCCTAGCCCACAGTTCCATGGCAACCAAATGCTCAGACACACCAGCTGAATGGGAGCTAGGGCCCCTTCCCCCACTCATTACAATAGGGGGTTCTGCCTAAGCAAAAAAATTCCCAAGTGGCTACTTCTCTCAAGTGGGAGCATACCCCTGGCTGAGGTCCTTAAGGATAGAGGGGCCTACTCCTCTTCTTTTGGGGTCTTGTTTTGGAACAGAGGTACACAATTGGGGAACCCTATGCCCACCAGTGTTTCATGTAGGCACACACTAGTGGGTCAGACACAAGGACTGGGGGGAACTTCGAGAGCTGGACTTGGATGGTGAGGGAACTCTCATGGACTGATCTGATGGGAGTATGCTGTGAGGTTCCAGGGAGGAGCAATTTGGAGGGTGCTCCCCTTCCCATGGAGAAATTGTGCTTTTGGACAAGGGTGGAAAGACCCTGGCCTGGGGCCTTAGCGTTCAGGTGTTTAGGCTCCTCCCTCAGGAATACCCTTCCCTGTTTGAAAAGCTTGTCCTGAACCTCATACCAGCAGCTGCCCCTAGTGGGCTGGAAAAGCAATTTCAGAACCCCACCAAGGCTTTGCAAAGCCTTTCAGGCTCCAGTAATCCAGGAATGACCTGCCTTGCTCCTCTCCCTACCACAGTGGGAGTAGAGATCAAGCAACCCCTTGGAAGCTAGAGTCCCTCCTAAAGCTTGCGGTACTTGTGTTTCCTACCTGGGGGGAGTAGAGCTTATTATGGACAAAAAAGAACATCTTAGTGGCTGGCTCTTCCACACAAACATCAGCCAATGACAGGGGGAACAACTCTATAGCTTAGCATAGCACCGTCCAACTCAAGCAAACAGAGTAGCTGACTCATACTAAAGTACCAGCTGTCCTCTTGGAGATTAAGCTGGGAGACCCAACTAAATCCATACTGCTGGAAAGAGATAAAGATAGCAGGTCAGGAGCAACCTGAAAGGTTCACCAAATTTGCTTGAAAGACACATAGGCAACTCAGGATCAGCACTCCTCTCCCTGGCACAGCCAGGGATTGATCCTCAGGGACCATAACAGGCCTGCAAGCCAGACTTAGTAACCCCAGGTCTAAATTGAGAGGCCCAGTGAGAAGGAAACAGTGAAAGAACTTGAGAAATATGAAAAATTAGAGCAAAAGGACACCCCCAAAAGAAAACGATAACTCCTTACCAATGGATACCAACCAAAATGAAAATATTAAAATGACAAAGAATTCAAAATATGGGTTATAAAGAAGCTAAATGAAATACAAGAGTAAACAGAAACCCAGCACAAAGATACCATAAAAACAATACAGGAAATGAATGAAAAATTTACTAAAGAAATTGAATTATTTTAAAAACTCGAATAGGGCTTCTGGAAATGAAAAATTGCTTTAAGGAAATATAAAAAACAGTGGAAAATTTTAAGAATAGACTAGATCAGGAAGAAGAAAGAATCTCAGAGCTTGAAGACAATATCTTTGATTTAAACAAGTCAGTCAAAGATAAAGAACAGAAAAATAAGAGGAACAAATGACGCCTAAAAGAAATATGGGATTATGTGAAGAAGCCTAACATAAGAATCTTAGGCATCACTTAGCATGAAGAAGAAAATACACAAGGCTTGGAAAACCTATCTGAGGGAATAATTGAGGAAAACTTCACTGGTCTTACTAGAAATTTAGATATCCAGGTACAAGACACTCAACGAACACCTGGGAAATTCATTGCAAAGAGGCAATCACTATGACGCATAGTCACCAGACTGGCCAAATTTAACATGAAGGAGGTACTACTGTGAGCCATAAGGCAAAAACATCAGGTAACTTACAAAGGAAAACTCATCAGGCTAACTTTAGACTTCTCAACTGAGACCTTAAAAGCCAGAAGGGATTGGGGCCCCATTCTGAGTCTTCTCGAACAGAATAATGGCCAGCCTAGAATTCTGTATTATGCAAAATCAAGTTCATTGTATGAGGGAGAAATAAAGACTTTCTGAGACAAAGAAACACTGAAGGAACTTGTCAAGACCAGAACTGCCCTACAGGATGTACTCAGATCTGTATTATGTACTGATCAGCACAAAAGAAAATCACCAGTACAAAATCACCCAAAACCTAAAGCTCAGAGCCCAAATACCATAATAGACCAAGAGGTAAAATAAAGCAGTAAGGTTCTACCCAACAGCATGAACAGAAATGCATCCCACTTATCAATTCTTTCGATAAACATAAATGGCTTGAACTCCAGAGATACAGCCTTGCTGAATGGATGGAAAAATATAAGCCAAGTATCTTCTATGTCCAGGAAACTCATATAACCCACAAGGACTCATTCAGACTCAAGGTGAAGGGATGGAAAACAATATTCCATGCACATGGAAATAAAAATAAAGCAGGTGTAGCCATTTTCATATCTGATAACATAGACTTCAATTCAACAATACCAAAGAAAGACAAAGATGGTCATTATGTAATAGTAAAGGGAGCAATTCAATAAGAAGACATAACAATCCTAAATATTTACGTACCTAACACAGGTGCACCTGGATTCATAAAGCAAACCCTACTAGTGCTGAAGAAAGTGATAAAGAGCAGCGTCATCATAGCTGGGGACCTCAACACCCCACTGACAGAACTTAGCAGATCCTCCAAGCAGAAAATAAACAAAGAAGTACTGGACATAAATGGGACTCTAGAACAAATGGGACTAACAGACATTTACAGAACATTCTACCCCAAAACTACTGAATATACATTCTTCTCATCAGCACATGGAATGTCCTCTAAGATCAATCATATTTTAGGCCACAAAACATGTCTCAACAAATTCAGAAAATTATACCACGTATCTTCTCAGACCACAGTGCAATAAAATTGGAATTAACTCCAACAGCAACATTCAACTCTATGCAAAGTCATGGAAATTAAACAACCTCTGCTGAAATAGAAAATACCCAAACTAGCTCAATTCAAAATTAAAAAGGAAATATTATAACTGATACCATATAAATACAAAATATCATCTCTGTATACTCTAAAATTCTCTATGCCCATGAATTTGAAAACGTTGAGGAAATGGACAAAGTATTGGAAACACACAACCTTCCAGGGCTCAATAAGGAAGAAATAGAGCTCCTAAACAGACTAATTAGGAAAAATAAAATTGAGGCAGCAATAACAAATATTCCAACAAAAAATATCCTGGACCAGATTATTTCATAGCTGAATTCTGTCAGACCTACAAAGAAGAATTGGTACCCATACTGCAGAAATTATTTCATAACACTAGGGAAGGAAGAAATCCTTGCCAACTCATTCTACAAAGCCAGTTATCACCTTGATACCAAAGGCAGGAAAGGGCAAAACAAAAAAGAAAAACTAAAACTACAGACTAATATCCCTTATGAATATAAATGCAAAATTTTTCAGTATAATTCTAGGAAACTGAATACAGCAGAACATCAAAAAAATAATCCATGATGAACAAGCGGGCTTCATCCCAGGGATGCAAGGATGGTTCAACATATATAAATCCACAAATGTGATTCACCAAACGAACAGAAGCAAAAACAAAGACCATATGATCATATCAATAGATGCAGAAAAAGCATTTGACAAAATCCAGCACCGTTTTATAAGAACTCTTAATGAAATAGACATAGATGGAAAACACCTCGAAATTATGACAGTTATATAGGACAAACCCACAGCCAACATAAGACGAAACAGGGAAAAGTTGAGAGCATGCCTACTTAGCACTGGAACTAGACAAGGTTGCCTGCTGTCATCACTTTTATTCAACATAGTACTAGAAGTCCTAGCCAGAGCAATTAGGCCAGAGAAGGAAATTAAAGGTATCCAAATGGGGAAAGAAGAGGTCAAACTATCACTCTTTTCTGATGATATGATCTTCTATCTAGAAAACCCCAAAGATTCTGCCAAGAGACTCCTGAAATTGATAAATAAATTCAGCAAATTCTCCGGTTACAAAATCAAGGTACAGAAATCAATAGCATTTCTATACACCAACAACAGTCAAGCTAACAATCAAATCAAAGACTCAATACCTTTCACAATAGCAACAAAGAAAATAAAATATCTAGTAATATACTTAACCAATGAGGTTAAATATCTCTACAAGGAGAACTACAAATAACTGAGGATGGGAATTGCAAAGGTTGTAAACAAATGGGAAAAACATATCATGCTCATGGACTGGCAGAATCAACATTGTTAAAATGTCTATACTACCCAGAGTGATTTATGGATTCAATGCAATCCCCATTAAAATAAAAATGTCATTTTTTGCAGATCTAGAAAAAATAATTTTACACTTCATGTGAAACCAGAAAAGAGCGCAAATAGCCAAAGCAACCTTAAGCACAAAAAACAAATTGGAGGCATAACTTTATCAGAATTCAAGAACTACTACAAGGTTACAGTAACCAAAACAGCATGGTACTGGCACAAGAACAGAGACCCTAGACCAATGGATCAGCACAGAGACCCGAGATGTCAAACCATCCTCATATTGCCCTTCGATCTTTGACACAGCAGATAATAATAGACACTGGGGAAAAGAATCCCTGTTCAATAAATGGAGCTGGGAAAATTGCATAGCAACATGTACAAGACTGAAACAGGATCCTTACCTCTCACCACTCACAAAAATTAATTCAAGATGGATAACAGAATTAAACCTAAGACATGAAACTATAAAAATCCTAGAAGAAAATGTTGGGAAAATTCTTCTTCATATCAACTTAGGCAAAGAATTTATGAAGAAGACCCTACCCAATGGCAATCACAACAAAAATAAAAATTAATAAATGTGACTTCATTAAATTAAAAATCTTCTGAATAGCCCAGGAAACAATCAACAGAGTGAATAAACCACCTGCCAAATGGGAGAAAATAGTTTCATGCTATACATCCAATAAATGGCTAATAACCAGAATCTACACAGAACTCCAGCAAATCGGCAAGAAAAATAAAACAACTCCATTAAAAAATGGGCACAGATCATGAACACAAACTTTTTAAAAGACAAATGGCCAATAAACATATGAAAAAATGTTTAACATCTCTAATGATCAGGAAAATGCAAATCAAAATCACACTGAGATATCAATTAACTCCAGTGAGAATGGCTTTTATCAAAAAGTCTCAAAACAATAAATGTTGGTGCGATGTGGAGAGATAGGAAAACTTATACCCTGCTAGTGGGACTGCTAACTAGTACAACCTCTATGGAAAGTAGTATGGAGATATCTCAAAGAACTATAAGTAGAACTGCCATTTGATCCAGCAATCCTACTACTAGGTATTTACCCAAAGGAAAAAAAGTCCATTTTATCAAAAAGACATTTGTACTCAAATGTATATTGCAGCAAAATTCACATTTGCAAGACTGTGGAATCAACCCAAGTACCCATAAATTCATAAGTGAATTAATAAAATGTGGTATATGTATACCATGGAATACTACTCAGCCATAAAAATAATGAATACCTTTTGTAACAACCTGGATGGAACTGGAGACCATTCTCCAAAGTGAAGTATGGCAAGAATGGAAAAACAAACACCACATGTATTCACTATTAAATTGGAACTAGGTGATCGACACTCATATGCATATATGGAAGTAAAAGGCAATGGAAATCAGGCAGGTTGGGGGAGGAGGGGTTGTACACTTAATGGGACAATGCACACTCTCTGGGTGGTGGGCACACTTGTATAACTTGGAGTCAAACTGTAGAAAAGAAATTCTTGTAACTAAAATATTTGTATCCCCGTAATATTCTGAAATTAAAAAAAAAAATGTTAGTTGCCTATTCTTTTTACATGGCACCATGCAATAAAAATGCCTGTCTCTTCCACTGGAACTCTCAGATTCAGTGTCTGGCTTTGCTGTGCCAGGTGAGCAGACTCCAGTTTGGTTCAGTAACATTAGAACAATCATACATGTGGAAATACAAGCTGGAGACTTAAATAGGCATAATTAACTTTTATTATTTCTGAGTACCTGATTACTGATATCATACATTTGTATAAGATGATAAGGAATAATTAGAATTTAAATTTATCCATAAATAAAGATTTAAAATGCCAAACCAAAGGTGGGTAGACATTACTAAGGTCTTATTTGTTCCCTCTCCTATACACATATCTTTTGAAGTAGGTTGAGACTGCTTGAGACTTTCTTTGATCAATGAAAAGTGAGGGGTAATGATGTTCATCATTTCAGGATAGAGGTATTTTAGAGTCATTGTTCAAACCCTGTCCTCTTCTTCACTGCTGGCGGTAAGAAATGAAGGTGCAATAATCTGAAGAAGCTGGGAATACTGAGTCATTAGGGAGAGGGAAAACTGCCTCAGAGCTTCCTGCAGATTTTCAGCAAATGTTCTGTGAGCATAAACTAAATGTCTTTGGTGTTAATCTTCTGAGATTTTGTCTTTGTGCACTATAGCATAACATATCCTATCCTGAGAGATACATTCAATTAATTATTTAAAAATGGCTGATACATGTTTGTACTCAAATGCAAATTTACATAGTAAAATAGCCACATAGGATTTAAAATACCAAATAGTACCATAGAAAAATGAAAAATTCATCTTTAATATTTAGAAAGTCATACACGAAGCCAACTTTGTCTGTTATTTAAAATCCCCATTGACAGCATACAACTGATCAGTAAAAATTATAAACCCTCTCATGAAATTTAAGACCTAACTTAATAAATCTTTCAACTTCTAACTGCCGTTAGTGGGAATGTTCTCCTCCTAATTTTTATGTGCCTGAAACTTTGACCAAAAATGCAGAATAATGAATGGTGACTTAGAACTGAGATACATGGTGGTGCTCCAGTCCTGCCTTGAGTAGGAACTTCTTTTGGAGAGCATACACAATCTCTGAGACTTCTTCATATCTGTAATGTTTAAGGGGTGGACAGCAGAATCTCTACCATACTCTCAATTCCAAAGTTCTATCTGCAGATCCCCACAGTACTTGACCACACACTGGCCTTTGGTTTCTGTTGTTTCATTTCCCTGACCTATCTCTTTCTTCCTACTTCGTTTTTTCCTGAGAACATTTGATTATTTCTAGGGCTTATCAATATTTCAACTCCACATCAAAATGACACTTTCTCCATAAAGATTTTCTTTTTCTCTCATTAAAATTGCCCTGTTTGAATTATATTAGCACATTATTATTGCCCTTTGTGATATTTTTTATCGATTATTATTTTCATATTTTGCCTATTTAATATAGCTTCATGAAGTGTGAAATACATGTTTAAGGTTATTTGTATATCACACAATATCTACCAAGGGCCTTTGATGTTGTATGTGCTGCAAATATACTTTTAAGGAAAATGGATTAAAAAGCACAAAAGGATTCAAGGACAAAAGTAATGAAAGAAAAATCAAGGCTTGTATAGAATTATTTTGCTATAAGAACTTATTAGAAACAGGTCACTACCTTTATCCTATTCAGGCTGAATTATTTGTCCTTTTATTGTATTAATTCATTTTCCAAATATTTTACTTCTATTTACTTTTCTCTTGTCTAAAACCTAAAAGCTTTTATATAATCTAGGTCTCAGAGTTACTGAGCATTATAATCATTCTCTGGAGTACCTTTACTTGGGAGAAATTTGCACTTCACTAATCCTTAAAGAGTGGAGAATAACAACTTTTCAAAATGCATTAAGAACATTTTAAAGCACAAAATGTTATCAATATCACTCAGCTTCTGTTGGGTTATCTTGCATAGTATTTATTGCTATAGAGTGGAATCAAAGAATTGGAGTTCAAGAAATGATTATTTTTAATATTTCTGAAAGTTTACAGTTTTTGAAAGGATATATATGCACACACACAAATATATACGCACACATACATTACACATTATATATAACTTTCACATGTCATCAAAATATATACTAGCAGAAAATAACAAAATAGACCATATTCTTCCTAGTGTGCCTATGTTCACTGTTTTCCTGTAACTGAATACTTAGGAAGCAAATATTGAGAAAACTTTTAAAATTGCTTCTTCATGTGTGTAATAAAAGGCTGGCATAGTATCTTCAAAGCAATAATAAACTCAATTATGGTTTGTATACTTATTAACAAAATATTTTTCTCACATGCTGATATTTAATACTCGTATAATATGAAATAGATAAAACATATTTATCTATATAGAAATAGGAAGAGAAGAATATCTGTCCAAGATCAAACTGTTATACATTTTAAAGTCATGATTTGAGGCTAAGCTTTCTTACTTTAAATCTATACTTCATTGTTTCTCCAAAGTGGTTTGTCAAAACTTTTCCACTTGGAAAATTTTAATTGTATTTTTTCATTAGCTCATTTAAATAGTTAACCTTACATGCTCATTAATTAGAGTTGTTTTTACCAGTATTCAAAAGTGCTTGCTGTTTTCTAGCTATAAAGTTCTTCATAACTCTTTTGAAAAGCACCACAATATTGTTTAGAAGAATTATCTCTTCCAATTGAACATGATCTACTACGACTAAATCATGGACAGTTATCTGCCATGGCCAGTAGATAAAACTATTAAATCAAATGTTTCCTCCTTAGAACATGATTCTTATCAGAAGTAAAAAGAAAGAGTAGACTGTTCATATCATGAGATATTCTGCATCCAGTCCCTAAATCTCTGCACCTGATTTTGTTCTAAATAGCACTCAGGTGTCTTTTTCCAGCCTTCCTGTTAATTGTGAGAGCTTATTATATCTTTTAAGTAACATGCCTTTGATTCAATTAACCAGGGGGATTTGTGCTGCTTGTGATTAAACGTATTACTAGTCATCATCATCTTACTCATAAATATTTTTTTCAATACATTACGTGCCATACAATGTGGTCTCCTACTCATATATTTTATCAAATGGGATGATTAGGAAACAAATGAATTAATACATAATTGAATAAGAAATGTATTATTGGATATAATGTATTCTCCTGTGAAAAGAACATTTAGTGACCTATTGCAGACCAGAAACACATTAACTCATTCACACAGAAAATGACCTCTTTTTTCTTGAGAGCTAGAATGCAGAAAATGTAATTATCACTGGGTAATTACAAGAGTGGTTTTGAGTTTCCATAGGTCTCAGGGTTAAAGTTCTTTACTTTATCATACACATGATTGAAGATATAATTTCTTTAATGATATTATATGAAATGATATATGTATAATGATATAGATGTAATATGAAATTTTATATATATAATTTCTTTATGTATTACTTATTCACAGATAGATGCAACTCTAGACCACAAGTCTATTTAAGGGTACACATTGTGAGATGTACTCTTTAGATCCCTGTAAAGAAATATAGCTATCTTTAAAGACTACTTTTAAAAGATTTTATTGGAACACCAACATTAAGAGGATGATTAGGGTATGACCTCTATTCAATTACTGTCCATCATGTATATCACCTTGTCATACTCATAAAGCCATTCCATTCTTTAGTGATATTATATTATTCTAAATCCATTTTATAGCTGGGGCCTATTATATAGTGGAAATGGTCATTAAACAAACATATACAAAAGAGATAACTTAGTTTTGAATGATGGCATACTTTAAACAATGTAAGAAGTCAGGAGTCAAATGTGGAAGGTATTGATCATATAAATGTAAAGCACCTGACATCAAAACCAAAATTCAATGACTATGATAAAGCATTAATATGCTTTACATATACAAATAGCTTTTCTAAGATTTCAGAACAATTTAAAAAATGGAAAATAAAAAATCAGTTTTAAAAAAAGCCTGACTGAGGGGAGAAGCCAAGATGGTGGATTAGAAGAAACCTGCACAACATGGCTCTCATGGAATGATAAAAAGTGGTGAATAGATACCCACATTTGGATCGACCACCTGAGTGAGAACACTGGGACTCCATGGACAGGAGGCTGGAGTGAAGTGAAGAAGATAGAAGCGGGATGAGCTGCTCAGCAGGACAAGAGGTAATTAGGGAAGGTGCCCACAAATTGGAAAGGGACAGAGGAGAAAATTCCAGGCTCCATGCTTCCTTGAGGATAGTGCAACTGGAGAGGCAGGAGGGCCCCTCCACTGTAGCAGGCTCCTAGAATGCTCCTTTTGCCCAGGGATCAGATCTGTGACTACAGCCCTCCCTTTCCCCTGCCAGACAGAGAGGGAGCAGGAAATCCCGGCACTCCTGTATTCTCCCTGAGCAGGTTACATGCACCCCTGCTGCCACCACCGCCAGGGGTGCTACGTAGAGTAGGAGACCACAGGCCTAGCAACTGCTGCTGTGGCCTGGGCAATTTTGCTCAAGAATACCTCCTCTGGGACCCAGGTGGAGCACATGCTCATAGCCCTCAGCATCCACTTCCCACTGCAAAGGCAGCTGGATTTCTGTTGTCTCTGATGCTGCCTAAAAGGCCCTAAGTGGGACAAAAGCCAGTGTAGCCATGTCCTTTGGATCTTAGTGGCCTGTGTGCCATGGACCCACACTGTCCTGAAGGGCATCCTGTGTTCACCCTGTCCCACCCACATGCCCCACCCTGTGGCTGCCCCATCCCATACACATGAGTGTCATGCTCCTTGGATCCGCTCCATCTGTCATAAGTGCCCTGCCCCACAGGTATGCTCTGCCCAGTGGTCCCATTCTGTTCCACATGTGAGCTGTGACCTGCTGGCCCACTCCTCCCTGGGAGCTGCTATGTCCTGTGCACCTGCTATTCCATGTTCCACATCCTGCATGAACCTAGCACCACCCACACACCTAGCACCTCGGCTGCCTAGGCCTGCATACAAGCACACCATGCACAGCACACCTCCTCCATCCCATGCTCATGTCCTGTCCTGCTGGCCAGCATCTCCTCACATGTGCATCTGACACCAGGGTCTGGCCCTGCAACAGTGGCCTGTTGACAACCACAGGGGAACAGGGGAGATGCAGCAAGGCAGCAGCATTAAAGGTTTACAGTGCACATTCCTCTCTCCTGCCTGATCAAGCTTCTGGAGTAGAGCCCAATTACACCATCCAGGGACCCGTGCCTATAACTGAATAACATAGGTCCTAGCAGAGAAAACCAGGTGTACCACATCTGCTGTCTGTTTTGAGCTGAGAGAAGTGGCTCCAGATAAGAAGGCACCAGCATAAAAACTTCAGCAACATCAAAAAACAGATTGTCTTAATATCCCCGAAGGATCACACTAGCTCTCTGGTAAAGCACTCCAACCAAAAGGAATTTGTTGAAATGACAAATATGGAATTCAGATTATGGATGGCAAGTAAGATGAATGGAATTGAGGAAATGGTACAAAACCATTTTAAAGAAACAAAAAAATAATAATTCAGGATATGAATGAAAAATTTACTGAAAGATAGATACCATTAGAAAAGAGATAATAGAACTTAAATAAAAGTCATTTAGGGATTTCCAAAATACATCAGAAAGCTGTACAGATTAGACTAAGCAGAAGAAAGAATTTTAAAACTTGAAGACAAGGATTAAAATGTTAAAAAGTACTATACACATGGAAAAGAATAATCAATACTCACCAATGTAAAAACACCTAAAAGTTAAAGCCCACAATTCTTATGAACCATAACATGAGAAAACAAAGCAACTAGGTATCATTTAATATGAACACAATAGTATAATATCTCACATATCAATAACAACATTGAATGTAAATGGTCTTAGACCTCCTTTAAAAGACAGACTAGCTGAATGGATTTAAAAAAATCACAAGTATCTCCTGTTTCCAAGAAACCCACATAACTTTCAAAGATACTCATCAATTCAATGTATAGGGATGGAGAAAAATACTCCATGTGAACGGAAACCAAAAATGAGCAGGAGTAGCTATTCTGGTATCAGATAAACTTTAAATCAATAATGGTTAAAAAATAAAAAAAGACAGAGATGGTCATTATATAATACAATGATAAGAAAGAAATTCAGCCAGAAGATATAACAATCCTAAATATATATGCACCTAACACAGAAGCTCCCTGATTCATAAATAAACTACTACTAGATTTAAGGAAAGAAATAAAGAGAAACACCATAATTGCTAGAGACTTCAAAACTCCACTGATGAAACTAGACAGATCACCGAGGCAGAAGGTCAACAAAGAAACACTAGACTTAGACAGGATTCTAGAACAAATGGAATTAACAGACATCTATATAACATTCTACCTCAAAACTGCAGAATATACATTCTTCTTATCAGTACATGGGACATTTGCCAAGATAGACCATGTATTAGCCCACAAAATAAGTCTTAGAAAATTCAGAAAAATCAAAATAATTTCATGGTGAAATAAAACTGGAAATCAATTCCAAGAGGAACTGTCAAATCTACACAAAGTCATGGACATTAAACAACCTGTTGCTGAATGATCCTTAGGTCAATGCTGACATTAAGTTGCAAATCGAAAGTTTTTTGAACTGACAATCATGATAAAAGCATCCAAAAATCTACAGGATGCAGAAAAAGCAGTGTTATGCAAGAAATTCATACCCTTAAATTCTTACATCAAAAAGACAGAAAGATCACAACTTAGCAAGCTGATGCCATACCTCAAGGAATTAGAAAAAGAAAAAGCCAAACCCAAGGCCAGCAAAATAAAAGAAATAACAAAGATCAGAGAGCTGAACTAAATAAAATGGAAACCAAAAAAAAAAAAAAACAAAAAAAAAAAACCCAAGGATCAACCAATCAAAAAGTTGATTCTTTGAAAGGATTAAAATAATTGATAGAACCCTAGCTAAATTAGTCAGAAATAGAAGAGAAAGGACATAAATAAGCTAAATCAGAAATGAAAAAGGAGACATTACAACTGATACCATAGAAATATAAAATATCATTCATGAATACTACAAAAATCTCTATGCACACAAATAGAAAATGTAGAAGAATGAATAAATTCCAGAAACATAGAACCTCTCAAGCCTAAATCGAGAAGAAACAGAAATCCTCAACAGACTAATAACAAGCAGCGAGACTGAAGGAGTAATGAAAAATCTACCAACCAAAAAAAAAAAAAAACAAAAAAACCTGGACTGTATTGATTCATAACTGAATTCTGCCAGACCTAAAAGAACTGGTACCTATCCTACAGAAATTATTCCATAACATTGAGAAGGAGGGAATGCTCCCTAACTCATTCTATGAAGCCAGTATCAACCTGATATCAAAGCCAGGAGGAAAGGAAACAAAATAAGAAAACTGCAGACCAATATCCTTTATGAACATAGATGCAAAAATGCTCAATAAAATACTAGCGAACAGAATTCAGCAGCACATCAAAATGATAATTCACCATGATCAAGTGGGTTTTATTTCAGGGATGCAAGGATGGTTTAACATATGCAAACCAAAAAACATGATTTACTACATAAACATGTAAAAAGAAAAACCAGATGGTCATCTCAATAGATGCAGAAAAAGCATTTGATAAAATCCAGCATCCTTTCATGATAAAAGCCCTCAATAAAGTAGGCATAGAAGGAACATACATCAAAATTATAAAAGCCATATTTGACAAACCCACAACTAGAATCGTACCAAATGGAGAAAAGTTGAACTCATTCCCCCTAAGAACTGGAACAAGACAAGGGTGCCCCACTGTCAATTGAACATAGTACTGAAAGTCCTAGCCAGAACAATTAGGCAAGAGAAAGAATTAGGTTTTCCAAATTGGGAAAAAGCAAGTCTAACTATCCCTGTTCACTGAGGAAATGATCTTTTGTCTAGAAAACCCTAAAGACTCCAATAAAAGACTCCTAGAATTGATAATTAAATTCAGCAAAGTCTCAGGTTACAAAACCAATGTACACAAACAAGTAGCATTTCTATTAATACATTCTATTAGACTTTTATTAGAGTAACAGTTAATCTGAGAGTCAAGGACTCAATACCATTTACAATAGCTACAATGAAAATAAAATACCTAGGAATATACTTAACCAAGGAAGTGAAAGATCTCTACAGGAGAACTATGAAACACCAATGAAACAAATCATAGATAATGCAAACAAATGGAAACACTCCCATGCTCACAAAATGGTAGAACAAACATTGTTAAAAAGTCCACATGGGCCAAAATGATTTACAATGTCGTATTTCACAGATGTAGAAAAAATAATTCTAAGCTTCATTTTGGAATAAAATAAAGCCCAAGTAGCCAAAATAATCTTAAGCAAAAAGAATAAATCTGGAGGCATCACATTACCTGACTTCAAATTATACAAGGATATAGTAACAAAAAACAGCATGGTATTGGTACAAATGTAGAGACATAGAGCAATGGATCAGAATAGAGAACCCAGAAATAAAACCATCTATTTACAACCAACTGATCATTGACAAAGCAGGAAAAAACTAACATGGGGTAAAGGAAGCCTTATTCAATAAATGGTATTGGAAAAAATTGGATAGCCACATACAGAAGAATGAAACAGGACTCCTAGTTCTTGTGATATAGACAAAATAATTCAAGATAAATAAAGGTCTTAAATGTAAGGCATGAAACCATAAAAATTCTAGAAGAAAACAGCAGACTATTCTAGACATCAGCCTAGGCAAAGAACTTACGACTAAGACCTAAAAGACAAATACAGCAATAACAATAATAAATAAATGAGACTTAATTAAATTAAAAACCTTCTTCTCAGCAAAGGAAATAATCAACAGATTGAATAAACAACCTACAGAATAGGAGAAAATTTTCACAAACTATATGTTTGACAAAGGGCTAATATACAGAATCTACAAAGAATTTAAATCAGCAACAATAAAACAACCCCATTAAAAAGTGGGTAAACAATTTGAACAGAACCGTTTCAAAAGAATCAAAAGAAGATAGACAAATGGCCAACAAACATATGAAGAAATGCTCATCATTAATCATCAGGGAAATACAAATTAAAACTACAGTGAGATACCACCTTGCCCCTGTCAGAATGGCCGTTATTAATAAGTCAAAAACAAATAGATGTAGGCATGGATGCAGTGAAAAAGGAACACTTATACACTGTTGGTGGGGCCATAAATTAGTACAACCTCTATGGAAAACACTATGGAGATTTCTCAAAGAGTTAAAAGTAGACTTATTGTTTGACATAGTAATCCCACTACTTGTTATCTACTCAAAGGAAAATAAGTTATTAAATCAAAAGACACCTGCACTCAGATGTTTATTGTAGCACAATTCACAATTGCAAAGATATGGAATCAACCTGAGTGCCCATCAATTCAGAAGTGGATAAAGAAAATACAATACACAAACACACACACCATGGAGTACTACTCAGCCATAAAAAGTAGTTTTGCAGAAACTTGGATGGAACTGGAGACCATTATTTCTAAGTGAAGTATCTCAGAAATGAAAAAACAAATACCACATGTTCTAATAATTGAGAGCTAAATGATGGGCACACTCAGGAACAAAGAGATGTAAAGATATTGGAAACCATGAAGGGGGAGGTTTGCAGGGGTTGAGGGATAAAATCTTATGTCTCAGGCACAATGAACACTATTCTGGTGAGGGGCACACTAAAGGCCCCTAATTAAGCATCATACAACGTATGCATTTAACAAAAAACTTTTATGTCTCCCTAATATTTTGAAATAAAAAAGCCTGAATAATTTGTATAATTAATGTGTTAGGGATTAAAAGTAATTTATTAGTTTTATGAACATTGGATCAATAAAAATGTGCTTTCTATATCACGAAGGTAAAAAGCAGCTGACTTACAAACAAAACATAAAACTTCAATCTAAAAGAGAAACGGAGGCAATGAGTTTTGTGTGTGCACAATTTAAAATTTTATGAAAACCAAGCCAGGCACAGTGGCTCATGCCTATAGGCCCAACTACTTGAGAGACTGAGGTAAGAGGATCACTTGAGCCTAGAATTTCAAGGCTGTAGTGTGCTATGATTGTACCTGTGGATAGCACTGCACTCCAGCCTGGGAAACATAGCAAGATCTTGTCTTAAAAAAATTAAATGAAAAATAGATGTAGAAAGATGTATTAAAAAAAAAAAAACAGCATTAGTCAAGAGAAGGGGAAAGACACTAGTCATGATGTTTAATAGTGGAAGAAGATAGTATTGAGAAGAAAGTAGAGGAGTTAGAATTGCAATTATATTTCTGGTGTAAATTATTTGGAATATTCTATTTAAAATAAAAATTAATCAACCTGTATTCTTGAAATGTGAGGTGGGTGAAGGATCTGAAATAGCCAATGAATGTTTTTCCAGACTTTGTTATATCTAACATGAAAATTTTTGAACAAACTTAAAGTTATTTATCAGAGAATAATAAGAAATGTTAGAGAAAACTCTTTCAAAACGTGTTTATTTCTCCTTTAGAAGTATACTAATGGCTAATTAGTATTTATCCTGTAAAACACTCAAGTTGCCCTTTGTTTTCAAAACCATAGCTGCACTTCAATGCAAATTGTTTTCACTACTTTTAAATAGGTAAAGAATGTTTTTTTTTAAATGCCCAGACTTTTGGTGCACATAGACATTTACTTAAAACACAAAAAAGTTTAAAAAATAAATGCACCTCAAAATACAAGTGCTTATTTGATTCTCCTTAAATATTTTAAATTCATATTGCAAATGTAAAGAGTGCTTTTGTTATTTTATTTTGAAAAGATGATTTAATTTTTGTTAGAAAAATCAATAGGAAAATAGGAAATATATAATGGTAATCTAATTTTTAGAAACCCTAATGACTAATCACATAAAAATGAAAGGATACTATGAGGACATCATTTCCCAATGGTATTATCCATAGACTGCCTTAATTTGAGAGGCCCAGTTTTTAGAAAATATTTAATTAGTCATAGTATAATACCTGCAGGAAAGTTACAAAGAAGTCCAATTAGTGTTTTCCATGGGGTTTAACCCCAGATGTGATAAATAATAATTTATCTGGATCGAGCACAGGAACTTACATTTTTAACAATTCCCATTGGTAATGCTCATGCAACCAGCTGAATTCCAATCCTGGGTAAGCATATGATAATCTAAATACTCGTTTTAAAATCAAAACACACACAA
Source organism: Indri indri (assembly GCA_004363605.1). NCBI lineage: Eukaryota > Metazoa > Chordata > Mammalia > Primates > Indriidae > Indri > Indri indri. The sequence goes on along the minus strand of RJWJ010006413.1, from coordinate 26,137 downwards.
ATCTGTTTTCTATAAAGTACGGAATATTTTCAATTGTTCTACACAAACTCTTCAAGAAAGCAAGAATGTGTTTCTTCTTGAAGTCTTGCTCTTCAAAATTAGGCCCTGATATTGAAATTAACCTAACTTAAAAAACCTCTCTCTCTAACACACACACACACACACACACACACACACACACACACACACACACAGGCATACATGCACACAGAGAATAGACTCTTTATCTTATTATGTGTAGGATATTGGCTAATGTAATAAGCTGTTGCTTTCAGAAATGATGACTTGTGTATTTCATAAAGTGAAAGTGCTGTCTGTACTGTAGAAGTTCAATGAATAGTTAATAATTTATAATTTTTCAAACTAATAGCTATGAAATGCCTACTGTGTAGTAATAATTATGAAAGAATATTTGCAAATATATGTGCAAAACAGTTTGAAAATATATCACTAAAATTGATTCTGCTATTTAAGACATTGACTCCTACCTACCAAATTATTAAAGAGACAAATTTTACTTGGCGAACCATGGTTTTGGATATATTGCATAACAAAAATGATGGCTTATTCATAGCTTTGAAAATATCATGAATATTAGGTATTTAAATATCCTTAGTGACAGAAAACTTCTAACATTTATGCTGTTTATATGTAAATTATATCCTCCCATTTTCCTTGCTCCTCAAAAATTTATTTGAGAAAATATACAACTAAAGATCAGTACAAAATAAAGTCATTGATAAAGGAGAGGGAGAAATCACAAAAGCAATGCTCTGAAGGTAGGGAGAAGGATGGAAGTGGTCACGAAGGTATGCAACCAAGTTAGGGCAGTTAGAGAGATTGGAAACAAAGATGTAACTGTGAACTTCCTGACAACTAAATCAAAATAGGAAATGTGGGAAGATTATATGATTCTCACTGTCCAGAAAGAGGAAAAATATTGTTTTATCTGGAGAGAGAAATTGCTAGAATTAAACTAAAGGAAGGCTTTTTTTTCTGTAACATAACATATGGTATCTTGAACATAAGTCTTTTTTTTGTGTGTGTGTGTCCAATAACATGCTTCTCATTTCTATCTGAGACATCAGAATGGCCTTTACTATCCATAATTCTACCAGCATTCTGTACCTGAATATTTATGTATTCTCTAAGAAGATAGAAGCCTTCTCTATGTCTCCTCTTTCCTTTCCAAACCTCACGAGAATCGTGTATAAAATTTTTTCACAATCTCGTCTTCTCACGTGCAATTCTTACAGCTTCTAACAATTATCCAATTCCAAAGTTGCTTCCATATTTTTAGATATTTATTACAATACCAAAATCTGCGTTAGGATTCTCCAGAGAAACAGAATCAGTAGGAGATAAACATAAGAAGATTTATTATAAGGAACTTGCTCACACAATTCTGGAGTTTGAAAAGTCCTGCTGTCTGCTGTCTGCCAACTGAAAGCTCAGGAAAGCTGGTGATGTAGTTCAAAGGTCTGATAGCCAGAGAATCAAGGATGGTGCCAGGCTGGATATGAAGACATGAGAACCAGGAGCACTGAGGGGAAAAGATCAATGTCCCAGCTCACACAGTAGGGTACAGATCACATTCAACCTTTCTCTACCTTTTCATTCTATTCAAGCCCTTAGCAAATTGGATGGTGCTCACCCACATTGGGGAGGGCTATTAGATTCACTTAGCCCACCAATTAAAAATGCCAATCTTTTCCAGAAACACCCTCACAGACACACCCAACAATAATGTTTAATGAGATATCTGAGCATCCTGTGGCCCAACTGAGTTGACACATAAAACTAAGCACCATGAAGACCATGTGCTATACCTTCAGCCAGTTGAAGGATGAGATTCTGAGTTTGATTTTCAGCAGTCTCAGCCCTATGCCTATAGGAGATAAGGGTCTCCTTCAGAGAATATATAAAGCTTTCAGATACTTAAATGTTGCTTAAACGGAGAATTCAAATCCCTGAGCTCATCCTTTTCTTTATCCACTTTGTCCAGTGTCATTAAGAACAATTATCCAATCAAATTATATTTCTGAGTTTGAGAAAAATGTTCAAAAGTATCAAATACACAATCACCCAGATCTATGCTTCTTGAAAGTGTTGCTTAGGAGTACCCGATGATAATCGATAATTTGCTTTTCACTACTGCCAGATTATGCCATGTACTATCATTGCTCTCTTTACTACTGGAAATAGCATCATTAGTATCTTTAAATCTAATTAGTGACTAAATTCCAGAAACCCCAGAAGCAGTTCAGAAAACTCATCTTTATACATCTATTCTTCTAGAACCACTCTCAGTCCCAAAATCTGTATTACTCAGAGTCTTCCAGGAAAACAGAACCAATAAGAAATATATATTAATATCATACTAAACGCATTAATGAAAACATTAATGTTATACTGAACAAACTTAAAACTTATCCTCAAAGATAAGTAGAGTCAGTATCCAAAATATCTTGACATGAAAAAGAATGACATTATTAGAAAGAATAATTTTATGGGTAAACATAACCTATTGATATAAGCTGCCTATATTTTCATCAGATGGTTAAGATTGGGATGATAGGGCCTAATGTAAGCATGTGTGCAAAATGTTAGGAGACTTAGCTATAGAATAGCATACTGATTGCTATAAACTGAATGCTTGTGTCCTCCCAGAATTTATATGGTAAAGACTAATCCACAATGTGATGATATTTGAAAGTGGGGCTGTTGGGAAATAATTAGTTCATGAGGGTAGAGCCTCCATGAATAGGATTATTGCTCTTATAAGAAGAGACACAAGAGAGCTTTCTTCCTCTCTATGTTCTTGGCCACATGAGCATGCAATAAAAAGACTGCTATCTGCAAAGCAGGAAGTGGGCCCTCACCAGACCCTGCGTCTTCCAGCACCTTTATCTTGGACTCATCAGCATCCAGAACCATGAAAAAGAAATATTTGTTGTTTAATCCTCTCAGTAAGGAATATGTGTTATAGCAGCCTAAACTGGCTGAGACACTGATCACAGCAGGTAATAATTGCATTGTAATCTGCTAGGATCATGTTTCCATCAGGATGCTAAGAAGCAAGAAAGAGAATACATTCTGTAAGGTTTAAAAATATATTAAACAATAATGGGTTCCTGAAAGTTAGATTGGGACATGTTGGAAAACCCTGGAGACATTGAGCCTTTCAGTTCTGATGAGTCTTCTCTGTCAGTGGTAAAGGCCTCGTCACCCCAAGTGGAAGCACCTCCACTTAACTTGAGGCAGATGCTTCACTCCACCTCTTTCTGAAGGCTTTAAACCTGTGTTCCCTGAGGAAAACATAATGATCTCCCCTGAGGCAGTTGTCCTGCAAGACAATGCTTATTCTCGTCAGTATCCATGCCCACGGGCCCTCTTTGTGCAGGTTTATGACTAGAATCAAGTCCAAAAAAGCCCCTAAAAATGTGTTACAAAGTGTGACCCATGAGTAAGTATGCTACACTCAAAAATAACTACTCGAATTTTCCAATTTATACAGACACAAGTCCAGAGAACATGTGTGTAAATGGAATAGTAAGGGTTAGGATAATGGTGGAAGAAATATAAAGCTTGATCAGACAGAATGTATCGATATGGGCTCACTAAGCATCAATTATTCATTTAATGATGCAGCTCAGGAAGTTAGAGGGGTCATAACATTTTATTTGGTTGATTTAAAACATGAACCAAAGGTGACCTAGAGTGGGAGTTGGGAATGCTGGATTCGCCTTCGTTTAACATAGAGCAAGAGATTTAAAGATTTAAGGAGACCAGAATGCTAGAATTGATTTGTCATTGATGACCTACTCACCCACTCTCAGAGGGTCCAGAAGACACACTTGTACCACAAACGTGAGAAATAAATTTCAAAGAGGAGCCCCAGCATCTTTGAAGAGATTTCTGATTGCTGTTCTCTACAGGCCAGACTTTACAGTGGGCACTAAGGTCACTGAATTGGAAAACTTAAATGCAATGGGAATAAATTAATGTTGGGGTGGGAGAGATCAAGTGGTGGCACTCAACTGCCAAAGGCAAGGTGGGTGTGGTTACCATAATGAACAGCAGAGTCAAAGCAGCTATCAAATTGCGTAACTCTCACAGACCTATGGTATTGTCAAGTGCTTCACGATGTTCCTACAAGTGAAGTAGATTCTATACAAGTAGAAAAGTTCTAGGTTAAGTGAACAAAAATCTAACCTGAATCACAGATATAGAGAGTCATGGTCCCTCAATCAATTCCCAGACTTAAGCCCATTTACAGACTCAAAAACCCTTGAATGAAGGGGTAGCTGGCTCCTCTTGAGAAAGGAGACCTGAGTCCACTCTTATCCATGGGGGATATGTTCCAAGACTCCCAGCAGGGATAGTACCAAACCCTATACATACTATGTTTATTTCCTATACATACATACCTATGATAAAATTTAATTTACAATGTGGGCACAGTACTGTTGAGCTTTGGGGTAATTACTAAATAACATAGGGGTAACCTGAACACAAGTACTGGGATACCAGAATGGTCATTCTGATAATTGAAACAGCAAAGTGACTAATGGGCAGGTGTGGTATGCAGTGTGCACATGCTGGACAAGGGGATGATTCACATCCCAGCCAGGATGGAGTAGGATGACCCAAGATTTCATCATGCTCCACAGAATGGCGTGTAATTTAAAACTTATGAATTGTTTATTTCTGACATTTTCCATTAATATTTTTTAACCATAGTTGACCACAAATAACTGAAACTATGAAAAGTGAAAACACAAAAACTGAAACTACAGATAAGGGGAGATTATTATACTATTGTTTCCCCAGCTTTCCACAAGTGGACATATAGCCTTTTAGCAGTATAATTCTGCATTGGAGAAAAGGAAATAATAAGATCTTTTGGGGACTACGAGACACTGTTCCTGAACTGATATTTATTCTAGTAAACCTAAAACATCATTGGGGTATATCAGTCAGAACTGGAACTTATGGAGATAAGTGATCAATGGGTTTTACCTTAGGTTCAACTCACAGTAGGTCCAGTGGGTCTCCAAATACATCCTGTGGTTATTTCCCCAGTGCCAGAATGTATAATGGGAATAGATACAGTCAGCAGTTGGCAGAATCCCTACAACGGTTCCCTTACCTGTAGAGTGAGGGTTATTATGATGGGACAGGTCAAGTGGAAGCCACTAGATCTATCTCTAAGAAAATAGCAAACCGAAAGCAATGCAGCATTCCTGAAGGGATTGTAGAGATTAGTACCACAGTGAAGAATTGAAAGATATAGGTATTGTGATTTCCACCTTATCCCATTCAATTCCCCTATTTGATCTGTGCAGAAGACAGACAGATCTTAGAGAATGACAGTGGATTACCATAATCTCAACCAGGTGGTGACTCCAATTGTATCTGCTGTACTAGATGTGGTTTTATTCTTTGAGCAAATTAATACATCTCCTGGTACCTGGTAGCCAGCTATTGATCTAGCAAATGCTTTTATTTTTTCTCCATTCCTGTTAGTAAAGACCACCAGAAACACTGATGGACAGCAATACACTTTCCCTGTTCTACCTCAGGAGTACATCGACTCTCCAGGCCTATGTCATAATTTAATTCACAGGGATCTTAATCACCTTTACTGATCACAAAATATCACTGGCTCATTACACTAATGACATTATGTTCATTAGACCAAATGAGCAAGAAGTAGTAACTACTTTAGACCTATTGGTAATACATTTATGTATGGAGGGTGGGAAATAAATGTGACAAGAATTCAGGGGCCTTCTCCCTCAGAGAAATTTCTAGGGGGCCAGTGGTATGAGGCATGTAGAGATATCACTTCTAAGGTAAAGCGTATGTTGTTACATAGGGCCCCTCCTATAAAAAAAAAAAAAAGAGAGAGAGAGACACACAAAATACCTAGTGGGTCTCTTTAGATTTTGGAGGCAGCATCTTCCCTATTTGGGTGTGTCCATTTACTGAGCAACCTGAAAAGCTGCTAGTTTGAGGAGGCCCCCAAAAGAGAAGGATTTGCAGCGGGTCCAGATTGCTGTGCAAGCTACTCTGCCACTTTGGTCATATGATCCAGCAGATCCAATGGTGCTTGAAGTGTCAGTAATAGATGGGTGTGCTGTTTGGAGCCTTTAACAGGCCCCATAGAGGTAAATCACAGCATAGGCCCTTAGGATTTTAAAGCAAAACCTGCCATCCTGTGCTGATAACTATTATCCTGTTGTAAATCATCTTAGCCTGTTATTGGGCCTTAGTATAGACAGAAAATTATTGAGTCACCAAGTTACCATGAGACTGGATTGCCCATAACGAATTGAGTGTCATCAACCCACCAAGCTATAACATTGGACCTACAGAGCCATACTCCATCATCAAATGCAAGTGGCATATATGTGATTGGGCCTGAATGGACTCTAATGGCACAAGTTACACGAAGAGGTGGCCCAGATGTCCATGGTAGCAACTTCTACTACACTGTCTTCTCTCTCCTACCCTCTACCTATGATGGTCTCATAGGGAGTTCCCTAGGATTGGTTGACAAGAAAAAAAGACTTGGGCTTGGTTTACAGATGGTTCTGAATAATATATAGGCGACATCCAAAAGTGGATAGCTGCAGCATTATAGTTCCTCTATGGGACGTTCCTGAAGGATGGTATTGAAGGGAAATCCTCCCAGTGGGCAGAACTTCAAGCAGTGAAACTGGTTGTGCACTTTGCTCAGAAGGATAAATGGACAGAAGTGCAATTATATACCAATTCATGGACTGGGAAGGAACATAATTGGAAAATTGATGACAAAGAAATTCAGGGAAGAGGTATGTGGACAGATCTAGTGCCTCTTATGGCACCATTCCCCACGGCAATCAGCCAGCTTGCTACCTGGTGGTAGATTGGTTATATTTGAACATTTCCATCATGGAAAACACATTATTTTTTTTTCTTAATGGAATAGACAATTACTTTAGATATGGATATTCCTTCCCTGCATGCATTCCTTCTGCTAAAACTACCATCCATGTACTTATAAAATGCCTTGTCCACCATTATGGTATTCAACATAGCATTGCTTCTGATAAGGAAACTCACTTCATGGCAAATAAAGTGGGGTAATGGGGCCCCATGCTAATAGATTCTCCTGGATTTACCATGTTCTTTACTGTCTTGAAGCAGCTGGCTTGATAAAACAGGTAAAACAGTGGGATGGTCTTTTGAAGACTCAATTATAGTGCCAATTAGATGGCAATGCCTTACACAACTGGGGCAGGGTTCTCCAGAAGGTTGTATATTCTCTCAATTACAGTGTTCAATATATGGGCTGTGTATTCCACTGCCAGGATTCAGGTCCAGGATTAAAGGGGTTGGGAATGGGAATGACACTACTTACTGTTACCCCTAGTGATCCACAAGCAATTTTGTTGTTTCTTATTCCTGAAAACTTATCCTCTGCTAACCTAGAGGTCTTAGTTCCAAAAGGGGCAAAGCTTCCACCAGAAGACAAAACAATGATTTCGCTGAACTGGAAACTAAGACTGCCATTCAGCCACATTGAACTCCTCCCGCCTCTGAATCAATAGGCAAAGAAGAGAGTTACTGCGCTGGCTGGAGTTATTGATCCTGATTACAAGGGGAAGTTTGTCTAATAGTCTAGACTGGAGGTAAGAAAGACTATATATGGAATATAGGTGATCCTTTAGTGCATTTCTTAGTATTACTATGCTCTGTGATTAAGGTCAAAGAAAACTGCCACAACTCAATCCAGTCAGGACTACTAATGGCCCAGATCTTTCAGAAATAAATGTTTGGGTCACCTAAAGGGGGGCTTGCTGAAGGCAAAGGGAATACAGAATAGGTAATGGAGGAAGGTAGTTATAAATACCAACTATGGCCATCTGACCAGCTACAGAAATTATGACTGCAATTTTCATGGGTATTCTCTTATTTTGTTATGAATATGTTTGTATGTGTATAACATATTTCTGTTTTTCCTTTTCTTATTCCCTGATCATGTAACATAGTAATAACATTATAACACATTATTTAAATATTATTAATTTTACATCATTGCAATGAACTGCATGTTTGTGTCCTCTCAAATTTCAAGTGTTGAAATCCTAACCTCCCATATGATGGTATTAGAAGGTGAGGTCTCTGGGAGGTAATTAGGTAATGAAAATAGAGCCCTCATAAATAGGATTAGCGTTCTTATAAAAAGGGACCTCAGAAACTTCTTTTTCCTCTTTATACCATGTGAGGATACAAGAAGTTATTAGCAGTCTACACCCTAAAAAAGTGCTCTCACCTTAACTTGACCAAGCTGGCACCCTGATCTCAAACGTCTAGCCTCTAGAACTGTGGGAAATAAATTTCTATTTTTATTAGCCACCCATTCTATGGTAATTCTGTTATATCAAACCAAACTGACTAAGACAATCACATTATTTAAGTTATGGGATATGAAGACAACTAAACATCACTCAAGGACTTTACTTCCTTTTCTAGAGCAGGGATTGGCGCATTTGTGATTGTACACAAGATAGACGTACCATGTTATGAGGAATTAAGTATAGTTTATGGAGATGCATAGGGGTGCCAAGTTAACAAGAAGTAGACTTACAATGATGCTAACAGAGGCTGGGAGTGGGGGAAATGCAGAGATAGTCAAAGAGTACAAAAGCTCAGAGAGGAGGAATATATATTTTTTGAGTTCTGCTGCACAGCATGGTAAATACAGTTAATAACAGAGCATTTTACATTCCAAAATTGCTGAGAGAATACATTTCAAATGTTTTCACCACAAAAATGTTAAGTATTTGTGGTGGTAGATATATTAAATAGCTTGGTTTAATTATTCCACATTGTATTTATAAATCATCACTCTGTACATAATAAATTTATGCAATTATAAATTATTAATTTATAATAAAAATTATACAGCAAAAATTTCAACATGTTGTTTTCTGAATAGCAAAATGAACTAAAATTAAACTATTAAATATATCTTAAAGTAGGAAAAATAGTGATAATTTTTTAAGTAAAACAATGATTATATGTGAGCAAATTTTTACATATGTTTTTATGTATAATCTTAACTTTTTAATTTAACCAATTGATTAGAGGATAGAAAACTTTGACTTTGTGAATACAGTCAATTTTTGTTTTATTAACATTATAAACATCCTATAATTTCTAGGACTGAATAAAATGATACAATTTTAGTATTAAAGTGCTGTCATAGATGTTAACAAAATAGTTGCTATAATGGCTTTCCATAAATACAACTGTACGTTTCAATAACATATTCCAGGTTGAATGTTTCTACTCATTAATATTTTATTGCTCTATATCTGAGATATTTTTATTAATAAATCTAGTAGCATAGCATTTGTATGCTATTGATTCTTGTTATTATTTGTATAGCTAAATGGCATGGTCTAGAGAGTTTCTTAAACTTTTGCCATTTCTCAATAAGTTTCATGCAATTTAGCATATTTTCCCAAATAAGTTCATTTTACAGATAGAGAAATTTAAATATATGTATACACATACACAAAGTCTTTTCATTTTAGTGACTGCTCATATAGTTTTGGACATGGTCTGTCATCTTATAAAATCCATGAATTAAAAAATTTTTAAATCTGTTAATATATTACACTTTCAACTACCCAAAGCAATACTGATGACTTTTTTTTCCTGCAAAATTTAAAACGAACTGTAGTATATCCTACCATTTTGTCCTTGTCTTCAATTGTGTAAAATATGTGCTTCAGCATTATTTGTTAATCAACATTTTTCCCATTAAAACTCTAGATACTGTTCTGCTTGATCTTTTTGGCATTGAACTTTGAAGAGAACAAATCATATTCGATAGTACTAGCCTCATTGTTTTTTTTTAATATTTTAAGCTCATGATATTCAACTGGACACATTAATGTTCACCTGTAGATGTTGTTCTACTTGATTTTTTTGGCATGGAGCTTGAAAAGAACAAGTCATATTGGTAGTAGTCTTTACTGTTTTTTAAAATATTTTTAAGCTCATAATATTCAACTGGATATATTAATGAGCATCTGACCATTTCAACTGATAATTTCAGTTGTTTTATGTGATTAGAAATTGGTTTTGTATTTTACTTTTATTATTCTTTAGCATTTGTTTTGTTTTCACTTAGTAATATCAATTATCAATATGTTGGCAGCATCCATGTCTTGTCTACTTGTTAATAACCCTTTTTATAAAAATTTTCTTTATGTTAATTAAAAATCTTCCAAATTTATTCCTCACATCACAGATCTGATATTTGCGATACCAATCCTACTATTCACTGCTTGTAATAGAGAATAATGTTTCTTCCATTGTATTCATATTTAATTGTATTGTTCTCCAATTTCATTCAGATTGTTTTTACTTTGCTCTCATTTCTGATAGCCTTTTTCACAGTATATATGCTTTTTTAACAGAAAAAATAATTGTGTCAAACTACCTTCTTGCATGTCAAGCAGATCTTGTCAAAAAGATACTTCTCAGATTCATTATTACTATGTTATCACCTTTGTTTATGTTGCAAATTTTTCATGGGACTCACACTGGCTTTGCGTATTAAGTGAATTCATTTGTACGAATAGAAACCAAAACACTCTTAAAATTTAGCTTATAAAATAGATTTTCATTTTAATTTTTGACATTTCCATGGCTACTATTAAAGTTTACTTACATGATCTAAACTTCATAGGCTGAATGTTATAAATGTTTTCCATCAATTCAATGAATTAGTGCTCCTAAAAGAGTAGAAAGATATCTAGAGCCATTGATATTCCTATCAAAAGAAATTAGAATACAGCACATTTCCTTTTTTCCTGTGTGCCTATGGCCTCTCCTTGGCCTCTGTGCTCAGGCCAGGTCATACTGTGGGCTGTGCTTGCTGTGGCCACACTCTTTGTGAAGGATAATCTATGCTAAGGAACAAATAATTCATTTTATCCAGAAGAAATATAGCGAAATTGCATGCTTTTTATTCAGCTAAAAATAACTTACGTGGAAATCCTGGCTTCTGCTATTTTGTTTTCAATAATATGTTTTAACTGCCTTCAGTTACAACATGAATAAAGCTACTAAACTTTTTTTGCAGTTGGTAAAAAAAAAAAAAACAAAAAACAAAAAACAAAAAACTCAGCGTCTTTCTATTAAATAGACCTCAAGAAGGAGTAGTATTTTTAAAACTAATATTTACCATGTGTGCTTATAACTATTAAAATTGATAAGTTAATATCTAATAATTAACATCATCGTCTATGCTTCTTTGAAAATATCTTGGCTTACAGATATAGCTAGCTTGAATTTTGCCGACATAACTCCATTATTCATTTTTGGTGTATAAATATAGAAGGTACAACATAATTAAATGGTTTTAAATATATAATTAACCCCTATGACCTTATTATATATGATACCTTGTATCAACATAAGTACATATCTAGAAGAATAGATTGTAGATAGATGAATGGATAATACATAATTTTGTTAGAACATATTTAAAAATTCCTAAATTATTGACAGAATGTTTATGAAGCAAAAAGCTTAAATTACTCTGTAACTTACTGTAACACATTTGAGTAATTCACATTTCTTAAAGTAGTGTTCCTATACTAAGAGGTATTCTATTCCTAACTGAATAAAAACACAGCAAAATATTACCTTCAAAAGAAAACTAAATTTTCTTTGTCTTCTTTTTAAACATGTGCATATTTATTGTGTTTGATGTTTTCTGGCTGTATTTTAGGTCTGTGTGAATTGAAAAAACTGCTCTCCATCATATCTTCTGATGTGACATAGATTATTACTGTCAACCTTTTTTTTTCTCTTAAAGGTCTCAGTAACAATATATTCATTTGAAATACAATTGTTTCAGAAATAATTTTGAAATTCCAACATGTTTTATAAAAATGAAATACAATGGTAACTTTAAAAGTTATTGTTTACCCTTGGATAACTTTTTTAAAAATGGAAGATACAATGTTAAATTTTAAAACATCAAATAGACTGATGGAAAATTGTACTTAAAGTCTGTTACTTCCGGATACATTCTGTGTCTTAATTCTCTGAAACATAACTTTGCAATCATATTTTGCTATTTTTACTGTGAATAGTTTGTCCATTCTTTTCTATTTTTCAGGGAATTTAAGTGAAAAACCATCAATTTCTTATTTGTGAGAGCTGAACAGGATTGCATTTAAATTGTAGCCAAAATAAGAAAAGACAGAGAAGTTACATCGCTTTTCTGAGGAATACAAAAATGCACCTTTTTTCTCTTGCATGTTGGCTGCTGCTTTATAAGTTTTTAGATTTAGTCAGCATTTTTGGAGCTTGCACAGTTTAGAAATCTGTTAAGAAGTGTCCTGACAGCAAGAAAAGCCATGTTATCTTCTATTCATTAAAAAACGATCATTTTGGAGAACTATTTTCCCTTCAGTAGCTTTTGGAGGCTTGTTTGTATAAATGTAGCAGTAGAATGAAATTTTGAAAGACATTAAAAAACTACAAAAATATAAAGAAATTGTGTAGTGTCAAACCATAGGAAAGTTATTAAATGATAGAAAATGTCCTAAATATACAAATCCAGAAATATTACTGGCATATCATGTTAAATAATTAATATAGAGGTAACTTGGTACCTGATAGAAACAAAATGAAATTTGACAACTACATTATTTAACCATTAATATAATCATGTGCAAAAATCAGGAGAAAAAATTCCCGAGGTATTGCTGGAATTTACACAACTAGTATCAGTATTATGGAAGGTGTCTAAATTAGTTGTTCACTGACAGCTTTGGCCTCTACCTATCATGAGGTTGATGAGCTAAGACCTAAATTTTCCTGGGGTAGCAAGGCCATCAGCTGGGCAGGAGGGAAATTCTGACCTATCCTAAATAATCTCCCCAATCATTCCCGTATTATTCCTCTTAGATACTGTAAACACAAAAATTATGTTTCAATTTGCAGCCAGCAAATTAATTCTGATTGAAATAATGACATTTTCATACTTCTGTTTATTTCAGTCTCTATTCTCATTTATTTTCATTCAATTATTTCTAAGTTTCCTAATAACTAAAATTATTACACAATATTCATGTATCACACTTTCAAATTAACAACTTGGTCTCATATTATCTCAGTCTCTCTCAATTGTAGATATGTCTCGCTCTCACTTGTTATTTCTTATTTCTGTAACTTGCATTGCATGGGGCATTTTAAGATTCAAGTTTCATCCCATTCTTCCTTCAAGGCTCAACTTAAATATTACATTTTCTAATCTCACAGCAAAATTATTGGCTATCTATCAAGATAGATTCTTGATTGAATTTTTAAAAAGGGAGACATGAACAGAAACTTTTTAAAAGAAGACAGACTAATGGCCAAAAAACTTATGAAAAAATGCTCAACTTCCCTAATCATCAGGGAAATGAAAAGCAAAACCACAGTGAGAGATCACTAATCTCACTCCAGTGAGAATGGCTTTATCAAAAAAGTCCTAAAGTCCAAAAAGGCCTAAAACAAATGCTGGCATGGCTGCGAAGAGACAGGAACCCTCATACACTGTCGGTGGGACTGCAAACTAGTACAACCTTTATGGAAAGTAATATGGAGATACCTCAAGAAACTAAAAGTAGAACTATCATTTGATCCAGTAATGCCACTATTGGATATTTACCCAAAGGAAAAAAAAAAAAGACCTTCTATTAATATAAAAAAAAAGACACCTGCACTCGAATGTTTATAGCAGCACAATTCACAATTGCAAAGATGTGGAAGCAACCCAAGTGCCCCTCGATACATGAGTGGATTAATAAAATGCAGTATATGTGTACCATGGAGTACTAATCAGCCATAAAAAAAAATGGTGAACTAATACCTCTTGTATTAACCTGGATGGAACTGGAGACTGTTCTTCTAAGTGAAGTATCACAAGAATGGAAAAACAAACATCACATGTACTTATCATTAAATTGGGACTAACTGATCCAACACTTACGTGCACAGACGGAAACAACATTCATTGGAAATCAAGCAGATAGGAGTGGGAGGATGGGTAAATTCACACCTAATGGGTACAAGGCACACTGAACTTTGACTCAAACAATACAAAAGCTATTTATGTAACCAAAACGTTTGTACCCCCATAATATTCTGAAATTAAAGAAAAGGTTTCTACATGTTTTGAATTAGTAATTGACACCCAGTAACCAATGGAAATATTTATATGTGTTCAAAACTTAACACAGGATATCTTTATTATTGATAAAACTGTATTACTTATGTACTTAAGATTCACAGATGAGGAAAAAAAGATTCTACATAATGAATAGCAAAAATTCTTTGAGAGCACTAAAAATGTTTTGAATGAAAAGGGAAGGAAAAAAGTTATCAGTGACATGACACCTAGTTATGCTATGTAGCTTCACATTGAAATTGAGACCTCACATTTTTAAATTCTTTGTTGTCTTGGGCTACTTGATATTTGATTAAAAAGTAGTTAATTAAAAAGTAGTAACTTAAAAAGTACTTAATGGGGTTTTATAGTTTTGTGCTGGTTTCTTAGTCTGTGTTGGTACTGGATTATTAATTAGTTTTTTGATTTTTTTTTTTTTTTTTTACTTTCTATGGCAAAGTTCAAGAAAATGAAATTACATAGAGCCTGGAGCAGCTAAAAAATATTTTATTATGCCCTAGCAATATTATCTCCTTATATTAATATACCTGATTTCTCCCAGGAAGCTCAAGATCTTTCAATATCTCCCTTAACAGTAAAGTGGGGTGAGTATTCAAAGGGGAAATAGAATGCCAACCTATACATGATAATGTGAAAATTGAAAAAGAAGGTACTTTATAGACAGTTCATTGTCTCTAGCTAAAAGAGGCCCAGGGACCAGGTCTCCCTTAGCTACTCTGGCACAGATTGGATGATGCTCAGCCTTTTGACTTTACTATCATTTGCTGTGGAATACTCCACAGTGTAAATGGGCTCAGCATAAATGATAAATACATCAGTACAAATATTTCATGTTTTAGATGAACATATTTGGTAATTTCCCTTGGGAAGTTAATTTGTATTATTTCTGATGAAAAGCTGCTCATCCTCCTTATTACAAGATGGTTATTTTATAGCACTTTAATATAAATGCTTGACCTTTAGAAATCTAGTTCTTTTGGAGAAAATCCCAGATGTGCATACAATTAGACCAATGTTGAATATTTTGTGTTGCCAGATCACTAATTAAATTCCTGCATATAACCTTTTTCTTCCTGAAATTCAACATTTAGTAAATTATTTTATAATTATGCAAACAATGTTTTGTATAGCTTTTGCATTTTAATGAGTTTAGGGGAAACTACAATTTAGAATTAAATTGGAATCAGAAAGAAAAATGTGTTGTACTATAGCTAAAGAGCTGCCATCCAATTGTAAAAACACAATCTACTTTCCATGAGGCTGCAATCCCTTTGCCATTTTAAAAGTCATGAATTTTCTTCTTAATTTTTGTTTGCTTTTTTTTTTTTTTTTTTGAGGGGGGGAGGAAGAAGTTTAAATATTTAAACTCACAAATGACAAATAATCTCCCAAAGTGAAAAATAACAGTTTTCTCTCCCATATCCTTTTCTTTAACATTACATTTCACAAATGTTTCTAGCATTTGGTTAGGTTAGCCTTCAGTAAGCTCAAAGTCCAGGGATCAAAGTAAGCAGAAATAAAATTCTCATCTTTATTCCCTTGATTTCATCAGTGCTTTAGACACTGAACAGAGTAGTATTTTATTAATAGGACTCAATATGTGTTAATTACTAAACAAAATGAAATTTATGTAGCAATAGAATAATTATCTTAATATATTAGAATTTTTAATTTATTAAATATTTTAATCCTCCATTTCCTGTTTTTCAGAACATAATCAGAATACATGAACTATAGCAGATGACACACTTATGTCTGAGGGAATCCTATAGGTAAGGACCTGAAATGAATGACTCAAGTTGTGGTATACATTATGGGAAATATTTGATATTTTAGCTGTCTGAGCATTTTGCTAAATTGTCTGTGCCAGGGTGTGCTCTAAAAAATATAGGGACTGATAACTGGGAGTCAAAGTTATTATAGGACTAGCAATACTGGAGAGATAAATGGATAGATACAAACACACCCCTACGTATGTACATACGTGTATGCACAGTCACCAAATACATACGTCTTTATACATTACTTCCAAGACATTTAAATTCACGTACAATTCTTGCATTCATTTGACTAATTTATTGATCTACTATAAAATATCTTTCAAGTTTAAAGGTGAAATAAGAAGATATTCAGTAAATGGGGAATTCATCACAGAACTGCTTAAAAGGATATGCTAAATGGTGATTAGAATTTATATGGTGAAAGACACTAGTTGGAAGCTTGGAAATAGGAATGTAAATGGGAACAATGTGAGTAAGTCTAAAGAAATATTGGCTCTATAAAATAAGAAAACGTCTTGTGCAGTTTTAAATATATACAGAATATATATAAAATATGCATATATGTCTGAAGGGGATTAAATGTCATTAAAAATGTTTAAAACATTGCATTGTCTGGGATGTGGTACGGTAAGCGAATTACAAATGTTACAATCCCTAGGGTAAGCGCTTAAAAAGTAGTAAAAGTGTGCGTAATATAAAAAGAAAAAAAGAAAATATAACATAGAATGGATGAAATGAATAGAAAAAACAAATAGTATAGACATATATTAGTATTTAAACCTACAAATAAATGAATTGCATAAAATAAATGTGAACTAAAATCTCCAGTGAAAAACAAAGGCAAAAGTGACATCGGACAAAGGAATAAACTAATACATTAGAACAATGAAAATTAGGCATCAATAACTGACAGCTGGGTTCCCACTGAAGCACAATCTTGGTTAAAACATACTATTGAATTTCTATAAGAATAAAAGTTAACAAACAGATAAGGAAAGAAAAGCAGTCTATGAAAAAAATTTATTCCTGGAATTTGAAAATTTTTGTATTGCCAAGGTAACTTCGAGCTAAAAAAAGAAGAAAGCTGTGTAGCTGGCATTTGGGAAAGGAGAGAACCATAGAGCTTTGCAAGTCAAATTTACAATACATAATACTGTAGCAGAAAAGGAGTTTGCTTTAGGATAGGAGCCTCACGGAAATTAGATGAAAAGGAGAGAATATATGGAGGAGGTTTAACTCAGGCTCATCTCAAATAGGGAAAGGCTGGACCTAATTGTCTATAACAACCTGGATCCTCTTACTGGTCAAATGAGAGTTTTCTAGACTCTTCTTTTACTTTTCATATAGGTGTCTTGATAAATGCTAGAGTATTATATACTGCATCAAGAAGCAAGAGAAACCCAGAATATTTTAAATAAAGACAAACATTGACCTATATAAGAATTTAGCCTACCATTTGAGAACTCTTATTTTGACCATAAAGAATTTTAGAAAACACAGCGGTGTTGAAAGTGTCAAAAGGACAAGGGAGAAAATTAACTAAAAAAAAAAAAAAAGAAAAAAGCAAATTTTGAATTCATCACTAAAATTTCATAGATATGGATAACATAGGAATGGCAAAAAAAGGCTATAGCTTGAAAAACATCCACTGAAATTATTCCCAAAGTTTAAAGTCTTTGGGGAATTACAGATAATAGCATTAGAATCAGATTTAAATCACATAGGATCCGCCCAAGTATTTGGCCTTACCGTATGCATGTATCAGCTTCTTACTCCAGAGGTTAGTGGTCTCCTGCAGGGAAGGCTGGACTAGTGGCTTCCTCATGCTGCGCTGAATGGTAGTTCACACTCAAAGGTGAACTTTGTGTTTTAGGACCCACACAAGCCCTCTTCATTAATATAATATAGTGGGTTTAGAACAGTTTTGCTCAATGTGGTTCACAGACCAGCAGCATAAGCCTCGCCCCAGACCTACCGGACCCTGGAGCTACTGAACGCGAGACTCTGGAGGTGGGGCCAACAATATGGTTTTTAACAAGATCTCCAGGTGATTCTCATGAACACTGAAGTTGGTGATCCACTGTTCTGGAGATTCAGAGACTGCCATTTTATCTGGAAAGTTTATTATCATGCTAAAATTCCCCCCAAAGGTGACGAGGATTAGAAAAAAAGGTGATTACACCTGATATGAAAGGCATGGTAACATTCTTTTAAAAAACGTTAACACATTTCTGTAGAAAACACCTGAGTATGTAGATGGAGGAGAGAAACCAAATGGAGGGGGGAAAAGAGGGCAGGGAGAAATCAGATGGAAAGGGGAAAAGGGAAAGAAGGGATCATATGAAGGAGAGAGAAACCAGGTGGAAAGGGGGGAGTCAGACAGAGAAGAATCCAGGTGAGGGAAATAAAACTGATAGAGGGAAGGAGCCAGATACAGGGAAGGAAGGTGGCGGCAGAGAGGAAGAGGGGCGTTGATTTTTAAACTGCTCCTAAAATATTCTGCTTTCAGTGGGATTAACTCCATATTCCTTGAAAAATTTAGACAGATCAGTCCCTTTACATGGTGTGAGAGGTTTAGAAATAGGACTGAACATTTTGGACTGAGGAAACCCACAATGTTTTTTTTTATAATTCACCAGAAAGAAAAGACCCTATAGAAGATAGAGGCCTTGATGATAACATGGGCCCAGAAGGCTTGTGCTGGGTTTAATGTGAAAAGTAAAAGAAAAATAATCCTATTTTTTATCTGCAGCTGGGGAAATGGGTCATATCAATTTTATACTATGTACCAATGGTATTATGTATATATATGGTATAACTATATGAATAGTATATACGTAATATATATTAATAATCATATAATGTTAACTAATATACTATTGATATATAACACGATAGACTGTTCATTGATTATGTGCACAAATACACATATGCATATATCCATGCAAATAGATTGTGCCTCAAATATCAAGTGCTACTTTTTATTAGTAACGGTATTATGAAGAGTTAAATTCATTCTTTATTCCTGGGGTCCCCAACCCCTGCGCTGTGGACCAGTACGGGTCCGTAGCCTACTAGGAACTGGGCCACATAGCAGGAGGTGAGCAGCTGGAGAGGGAGCGAAGCTTCATCTATATTCACAGCTGTTCCCCATTGCTCACATCACCACATAAACTCCACCTCCTGTCAGGTAAGCCTCGGCATTAGATTCTCATAGGAGGTGAACCCTACTATAAACTGCACATGCGAGGGATCTAGGTTGTGCATGCCTTATGAGAATCTAATGCCTGATGATCTGAGGCAGAGCTGAGACCATGAGACCTGCGCTGAGGAGTGGCTGCAAATACAGATTATCATTAGCAGAGAGGTTTGACTGCACAATAAATGTAATGCCCTTGAATCATCCCCAAACCAACTCCCTACCCAAGTCTATGGAAAAATTGTCTTCCGTGAAACCGGTCCTTGGTGCCAAAAACGTTGGGGACCACCGCTCTATTCTATTTTATGTATAGCTGCTGCTTAACTATATGTTTACTGATTTTTGGAAGATATTCTCTTATTAAAGTAGTTATATAAATATATTTTCTAAGACACTTATTTTAAAAATACTGGCGTGTTTTATGCTATTTTATTTTTACTTAGAACATATTTGAATGTGAAGTAACGGTACCAACATTTTAGCAAGGTTACCAGAACTTTTGCACTCAAATGTATTTCTGCCTTTAAAAAAGCTAATCTATGTGGCCATACATTTATTCCAATGATATCACCATTTCCATTTTTGGAACTTATCTTTTTAAATTGCCTCCAAAACTTCCAGCATATTACATTAAATGCCAAATAGGAAAAATATTTTTCATTTTAAGATGGAAATCCAAATAACTTTCAGAATTGAGTCTGCTTAATAAAATGGAATATCAAACTGGATAAAACTTTTAAAAATTATTTTATTTAAATTTAGGTGTGATTTATAAGGGGCAATATTATTTTCTTCCTGCACAGCCACTATACTGGTTTTTATTGTATAAGACAATGTTAATAATGAAGTTTTGAAATTATTATGATCATTTCAATGTAAGAACAAGCATAAAATCTAAAGTAAAATAAATTTGAATGCTTAATTTCTAATATTAAGTGTTGAGAGCTGCTTTATACTACACTGTGAATCTTTTCCTCTATGACTTTACACAGGATAAAGTACGTTTGTGATTTTATTTTTTCAAATCTTATTAATGTCAGGGTAGCGAACTGACCTAGACAATACTAAAGTCAAAGGTTTATTCTTATACTAAAAAAAAAAAAAAAAAAAAAAAAAAAAAAAAAAAAAAAAAAAAAAAAAAAAAAAAAAAAAAAAAAAAAAAAAAAAAAAAAAAAAAAAAAAAAAAAAAAAAAAAAAGAAGGTAGGCACTCACTATGCTTATGCAGCCAAACAGGAGGTTGAAGTGCAGTACTGAAGCTGTTTAGGCAAAATTATTGGGAGGTTATGGCTGCCTGTTTTTCTCTTCAGACCTTTGACATATACCATCATATTCCCAATGGTTCAGCTTGGCTGTATTAGCCTCATTTACATAAGCAATGTTGTGTAGTCAGAGATTAAATTGCCCAAAGGAGCAATCCTATTATTCAACTGAAGGCATTTTTTACTCTACCAAATGAGAAAGCAGGCTACAATACCAATCATTAGACACATTTGAGATACGTCAAATAAATGTATTAACAACATTATTCAGTAGAGAATTTAATTTCTCAGGAAAAACTTGCCTGTAAATCCTGGGACACACTTGCAGAAAAAATATCCACTTAAATGTATATTGGTTGCTTCATTTTTGCAGGGCACAGATTTACAATCTTCAATTCCGATTTCACAGATGTTTCTTTCATGTCTTTGCAGATAGCTACAGTTACAATTGTGCAAATAGGCCAGGCAGAGGGCATGCACTGATGTACTCTGGTTTCCTAAGCAATATTCAAGATTGACAATACAGAATGTGCCAATATAACCAAGGAAACAGCTGCATCTGAAACACACAAGAAAGGAAAAACCCAATTAGCCATATCTATTACTTTGATATACTTTAAATATTTAAGTCACAAATTTATTTAAATACACACAAAGAATTATTTAATGAAGACAGTCGTGGGTACCTTTTTAAAATATTCTCATAGAAAGTGTCTATTCTTGGCAAAACTTAATTTTGCTTATTGTGCATAATGATGAAGTGACAGTAAGTCTGGTGCCAAATAGATCTAGACTCAAATACATGGTCTGCCACTTAATTGTTATGTCACTACGATAACATCATGAACTCTGCCTAAGCTAAATGACAGGGTATGTATGTGTGTAAACATATGTTATATATATAATAGATAATTCAAACTCAATTTGTAATTCAATTCAATTTATCTAAAATGTAGCTGAAAGTCGATGCCAAGTATTCCTTAGATTATTTTATAAGAGCTGTAATTTTTGAATTTTTAAATATCTATACACTTGAATACATGAATGCAATTCATGAATTATTTTAATTTTGTTAGCATAGATTTTAATAAATTTGCAAATTTTGGTGAGACTTTGCTTTAATAGCATACATACAAAATTAATTCTCACAGTAATTTCTATTTATTCAATATATTTTTCTAGTAATTTTTGACATATTAATAGTTTTCTATAACTGAAGATAATTGTGAAAGATAGTCTGTATTTTTGTTAATGTATTTGAAATATTTTCAGGCTTAATATTGAAAGCCAGGTTATCTATCAGCAAAGTAAAAATATTTTTCTGGAGTTAGAGAGACATGGGTTTTTATCTTCTTTCTTCACTACATACACAGACACACACACATCATTTCAATCCCTCATTTATTTATTAAATTATTATATGGTGAACAAATATTCTTGGGTCTTCTATCTAGGCATTAGCTTATGTGATGTGGATTATGAGATGTCATTTTAATATAATTATACATTATATACCAGTATGCATTTCTTTTGATATTGTATATACATGCATAAATTGAAAACAAAAGCATGAGGTGAAAAAACCATAAATCGAAATCATAGTGATAATGTTAGGTCCAAAGTAAAGTATTGTGATTTTCGAGTTCTTTACCAAGTATTCAAAGGGCACTTAACATAATCATATAAACATGTCAATGAGTTGAGAAGAGCAATGTCAAATCACTTTGCTTGTTATTATTAATAAAAATTAACCTACTGAACCTAAGTCTTTACACTCATAACTCTGTAAGATGGCGAGTGTTTGAAGCCAGTAAAAATGATAAAAGTCAATTAGTTCAAATTTTTCTTCGTGTAGTTGTGAAAAACTTAGCCATTTAATGCAATTTGCCAAGAATCAGTGAAATTGTTAATGGTGGTAAGTATAGCGGATGCTTTGATGTATTCAAAGTACTGACATTGGAGAGAGAATCTTGGTCTTAATTCTTCTCTAATTTACTTGGTAAATAAGTCTCTGTGTACCCTGGTTTCTTCCTCTGTAAAATTCTCAGTCGTACATCTGTTTTACAGAAGAGAATTAAATGTATTTTTTACTGGGCAAGTAACTGTTACCTCCTCTATCAAACATCCTTACAACAGAGTTACTTGAAATAAAGTGATAGAACACTGTTACTTCCCTTCAACGCCTCTCCCACCTCTCCACCCCCTCCCCCCAAAAATACCCATGTAAATTCAAAACAACTGTTACATGGCATAAAAGTTTGCCGGTGCCAGGGCTGTTTAATCATATTTGTGTAGATTGATTACTAATAGTGCTCTTTTACTTTCAGAAGTGTTCTGGTTGGGGTGATAAATTACATGGTATCCTACATATAATGCCAAAATTATTAAGTAGCTGTGTACCTCAACTATACCAGTTTTAGTTATAATGCTACTTGTAATTCCATTAGAATAAAAAAGAAAAGCAAAAAAATTCTTCTGTGAACTAAAATAAAAACCCAAGCACCCCAGCTGACTGAATGGAGTCCGTCTTGGCCAAGGGGATGCCAGAAATACCCTGCAGCTGAGTTGCTGGCCATGAGAAGAGAAGTCAGACATGCCTTGTCATGCCCCTTTCCCTTCTTGGAGATATCCTTTATAACTCATTAACAGGCCTCAGCTTATGCAAGACAAAGCTTAAACCACACCTGCAAGTCCTCAATTTACTTAACAAAATTTTAGTATGTGTTCAGTAACTTGTCCATGATCAATAGACTTACCTATCTTAACTTAAAACATTTAGACAAAGCTTCGTTTCTTTAACCAATTACAAATCAGAGAATCTTTAATCCCACCTATAATCTGTAATCCTCCACTTTCAGATGTCCCACCTTTTCGGGCCAAACCAATGCACACCTTCCATGTATTGATTTATGACTTTACGTCTAATTCCTGTCCCCTGAAATGCATAAAACCGAACTGTAACCCAGCCACAGGGAGTCCACTTGCTCAAGGCTTCCTGGGTGTGGTTTTCCAGGCCATGCTTTCACATACTCGGCTCAGAATAAACCTTTTAAAATTATTTTACAGAGTTTGGGTCTTCTCTGTTGACAAGATGGTGCCCAGACATGAGGCTCAGAGAAGACTCAGGACTTCCCGAAGAAATAGCCGGAACTCAGCATCAGGTACCAGCGTGGCCCCCTTGAGCCCCTGACTCTGAGCTTCTCCTTGTGTGGAATTGTTAAATCCTCCTGAGACCCAGACCTCCTGCTGTTGTTTGATGGGTGTGGTTTATTCTGAGCTGTCTCTCTATTTTCTTTTTCTGCTTTCTCTGAACCTGCTAACTTTTTCTATGATGTTGAGATTAAACTCAATGTTTATGGCATTACTAACTGAAGGCTACTTGGAGATCTTGCAGCCAGCTCTAGCTAAAATGTAAACATTGAAAACTCATTTTTAAGCTGAAGGGAATAAAAGAGCAAAAGAGGTTTTTTTAAAATCAAACAGCCATAAAAACTGCTTTACCCAAAACTTTGGTTCACAGGCACTACCTATCAGGGCAACTAAAGTTTAGCCATGTAAACAAGTTCCAGTTTTGTCAGAAGAAAATTTGGATCTAGCTGTCCCTTGTAAACTGGTGAGTTTGTATTATTATCTCATGACTAGAGTTCTGAGGTAAAAGCTACTGGAGCTTTGTGTGTGTGTGAGAGTGTATATATTTAGATATGTTTTATGTATGTGCATATATTATATGTTGATTCCTACATGGTTCCAGACTGGCCTAGAAATGAGGGAGCACACACAAATTAATTAAGCAAACCCAAATGATTTTCCAGTCCATGTGAATTTAGTAGTCTTTGGTAAATAAACTGGGTTGTTAAAACAAAAAAAAGGGATTATTGATAAAGTAAGAATAAAAATGTTTCTATATTATTAGCATACATTTTTTTGTCTGGGTTTTACTGGCCATTTTATGTTCTTAAGGTGTCAGGGTTTCGCACAAAGGTTACAAAACTATAAACTCAATCAAAAACCAAAATGATCTATGTTTGTATGATTTTTGATAACTAAGGTAAAATTAGTATTGTTGGTCTAATGATAATAGCTAAATCTCCTGAGTTATAAACAAAATTTCTCACATGTTTAGCTTTAAGTTTCCTAATTAGGTAAAAATGTAGACATGTCTGAACAAAAAAAATAAGTGTCAGTAAATTAGAATAAGTAAAACATGAAGTAAACAGGAGCACGAAAACAGAATCTTATGGTCAAAGGTTTATGAAGATATTTTGGTTTCAGTCTTTTAACCCTAGTTGTAGGTACAATTTCTTCCATTGATTTCAATGTCTGTGGAAAAGTGCACATAAAACATGTTTCTAACTCACTCTTTCTATAATCTAATATCAACAGTACTGTTAGGGATTCAAAGCTGTCCTGGAAATTGTAGTTACAAGAGTTTAAATTGGAAGCTTTAATTTTCCCTTTGGTCTTGCCCACTCTAGATGTATCCTTCTCTTTGTAAGCTACCTGGCTCTGTGTACATTGTGGTTGCCATAGCAAAGTTTTTGCCTAGGGAAAAAATAAATAACAAAAATAATACCTAAGCAGTTAATTTTTGTATAGTAATTTAAGATAAACAAAATGGTTATTAAAATCCAGAGAGAATATCAAAACGGTCTTACTCTTTGGAAGTACATGTACTCAAGTTTATACCCAAGTTGGAAAATGTTTTGAGACTATTTAGATTGTTTTTAAAACAGCTTAATCTTGATACTTATGTAAACACACACACACACACACACACACAAATATGTTACAACTTTGTGTCATTGTCTGAGTGCTAGGAATTGGTGTTGAAGGTTTTTTGCACTCTATTCAGGTGATATCATATTGATGGGGTTCAGAAAATTACCTTAAAATGAAGGCCTCAGAAGCAATCCATGCTGGATTGGCCTTAATCAAAAGGAAACAAGTTTTTAATTTTAATAGTTCTTATCAAAGTCCACTCTAGGAAGGCTGTAGCAACTTATATTTTCATTTCTGATTTTTTATTTTTTTATTACAGCATATTACAGGGGTACAAATGTTTAGGTTATGTATATTGCCCTTGCCCCACCAGAGTCAGAGCTTCAAGCATGTCCATCCCCCAGACGGTGTGCACCATGCCCATTATGTGTATGTATACACATCCCCTTCCCCTTTCTGTCCCTCTTCCATCTGGCCAACACCCAGTGAATGTTATTACTATATGTGCACTTAAGTGTTGATCAGTTAATACCAATTTGATGGTGAGTAAATGTGATGCATGTTTTTCCATTTTTGGGATACTTCACTTAGTAGAATGCATTCCAGCTCTATCCAGGATAATACAAGAGGTGCTAGACCACCATTTTTTTTTTTTTTTTTTTGGCTGAGTAGAACTCCATGGTATACATAAACCACATTTTATTAATCCACTCATGTATTGATGGGCACTTGGGTTGTTTCCACATCTTTGCAATTGTGAATTGTGCTGCTATAAACATTCTAGTGCAGGTGTCTTTTTTGTAGAATGTCTTTTGTTCTTTTGGGTAGATACCTAGTAATGGGATTGCTGGATCAAATGGTAGTTCTACTTGTATCTCTTTAAGGTATCTCCATATTGCTTTCCACAGAGGTTGCACTAGTTTGCAG
>RJWJ010006412.1:0-63139 GCA_004363605.1 Indri indri | reverse complement strand
AAATACTCAACAAGAGGTCAATTACATCACTTTAAACTTATGTCTGGGCCGGGCACGGTGGCTCACGCCTGTAATCCTAGCACTCTGGGAGGCTGAGGCGGGTGGATAGATGAAGGTCAGGAGGTCGAGACCAGCCTGAGAAAGAGCAAGACACCGTGTCTACTAAAAAAAAAAAGTAGAAAGAAATTATCTGGACAACTAAAAATATATATATAGAAAAAATTAGCCGGGCATGGTGGCGCATGCCTATAGTCCCAGCTACTCGGGAGGCTGAGGCAGGAGGATCGCTTGAGCCCAGTGGTTTGAGGTTGCTGTGAGCTAGGCTGACACCACAGCACTCTAGTCTGGGCAACAAGCCAGACTCTGTCTCAAAAAAAAAAAAAAAAAAAACCAAAAAAACTTATGTCTGTTTGCTTTTCTTAGGAAACAGGCACCTAATGAGAGAATATGGTCTCTTGAGGAGAAAAGATATACGAGAGAAGAGATAGATATGGAGAGGCTGGGAGAGAGAGGAGGGGAGTTGCACAGGTTGCAGACAAACTTATTCTGTGATAAAAAGCAATGAAGAGTTCCCCCTCAAGTAGATAAAGATATACATAAAAGGATAAAAATGTATTAAAGATCTTATTGCATTGTTCCAAAGCTAAAAGTGAGAGAACCCATAGCTCTTATACCTGTGACCAAAATAAATTACGCTACTACTACTTGCTATTCTACCTTCCAAGATGACATTTGAGATTTCAAATTGATTTGGCCAAAAATGAAAATAACAAGTGAACAAAAGGATTAATCCCTTCCAGTTAATTCTGAGAACTGGACTTGTTACAACCTGCCCCCTTGGCAAGGAGAAAGACCCAAACATAGATGTTCCTCTCTCCTGAGGGAGATTCTTGTGTTTAATGGCAAGAAACACGTTTTCTAGATTCCCCTCTTTTCCCTCCATGTGTTTTATATTGTTTGGGTTTATCTCAATTGGGTATACAATCTTTTTTTTTCTTTATTTAGACTAAACTATTCACCAGTCTTAATCAAAATTCAGTTTATCTGCAGTGGAAAGGCCGACTTCCATTTGAGTGGAGTTCATGAAGAAGAAGAAGAAAAAAGAATCATGAAGACATTTGATATGAGCAAACACCTCTCTTTCAATTTTACCAAAATTGTGAATTATTTTGCTGTGTTTTTCTTTGTGGAGTTGCTTGTTAATATGTTTTTAATAGACAACAAGGCACCAAGAATCCTGGGTAAATAACGGATGTTAAAAATAGCTACTACCTAACAATGTTACTGGAACAATTAGAATGCAGAAAACTCTCTCTCATGAGAAGCCAACTAAAAACAAAGGTTGGCATGATGCTGTTTCTTTGTGTGTGTGTGTGTTTTTTTTTTTCAAATTAATACAGTAAATTTGTTCCAAACTCATCTCTCCCACTTAAAACTATTTGGATGGTTTTTGTGTTGTTTGCTTTTCAACTCTTCCTAAATTATATAATTGTGGGATCTATTCTTTGTGTAATTTTACTTTTTCCTTTTTTTTCAATAGACATTTATGGTGCCAACATACATTTATATGTGTGGACTATATATATGCCTTGTTTTCACACTCACAGAGCAAGGAAATTATCCCAAAAGAGACCTTCTTTCTAGCCAGATTCTATTAGGTTATGTTATTCAATGCACTATAACACAAAATTCATCTCTTCATTTGGTGTCCAGTTGCTAAGGAACACAGCCAAAATGTTCCTCTTTGCAACACAGCAGAAGACCCGTAGAGATCATGAGGGTTGCCCATAAACATGTACGGAGCCTCTGAGCAAGTGGAATTATCCTTCCATATTTAAACCCGGAAGAGCATACCATTACTGACAAATAGCTGTTTTTACCTTATGTACAATGGAATACAAACAGGGACTTCCATAATCCTTGCAAAAAGCCCAGTACCTTTTCTAGACTCATGACCTCTCAAGTCATTCACCATATTTTAAACAGAAGCCCGATCACTTCTGCCTCTAAATGCAAAACAGGACTCCTGAAAACCATAAAGTTTCTGAAAGGTTCTGCCATGTCCACCAAAAGAAACAATTTAACTTTGTTTTTCTTAAAGACCAGTTTCTACAGAGACATGAATCTGACAGAGCAATAAACACCATCTGAATCTTTTTCAAATGTCTCACCCAAGTTAATTGGACACATGTAAAAGGTACTGTCTACCTTAAAGACCTAAAACATGTTATGATATCATTCCATTTCACAAAGTTCTGAAAGAGATACTTACATTTTGCTGTCACTTTGTACCCCCCCAGAGGAGGGGTGTGGCCTTCTAATGCATCAAATCCAGCGGACACTAGGACCATGTCCGGATCAAACTCTTTGGCCACAGGCTTCACCACCGTCCTGCACAGTAAAAAGGCAGCCAGTCACACTTGGGAATGGCGAATACCTTTAAAAATTGTTCAGTGAAAACGACTTGGCACAACCTCAAGAACTTCCCAAGAATAAAGAAAAGGGGGAAAGAAAACACTATTTGAGTGGATCAAAAACTTATCATTTCCTTAATACTGAATCACTGTTATTTTAACATCCCAATTCAGACTTTTTTCTTTCATCTTTTTTCTCCAAATTGAAAAAAAAAATGCTTTGCAGGTACATTCTAAAGCCTGTCATATTACACACACATCTGTGGCTGTTTTATCCCACTGCCTATGAAAAAAACTGCTTCTTCCAAGGGAGTGACTAATATTTTACAGAGGAAAGTCGAAGCTTTAGTAGAAAACCCGGCTTGCTCCAGTTAGTGAGAACTTGGTGTAAATTTGAACTATAAATTTCTTTGGGGAAAAAGTTTGCTTTTCCAACTAAAAAAAAAAAAAAACATTTTTAAATATTTGTCGTGGTAGGGGGTGACTCTTGCAAAGGAAAAACACAAAATTCCCTTAATAGAATCCAGACTATAATGTTAAGTGAGGCCAAAGTCAGACACACCAGAGACGCGGTGGCCCCATCCATGACAGCACCCCCTGCTGGTGCCACTCAGACACTTCAGCACTCACCTCTCCAGCCTTCTGGGGCTTCCTAACCCCTTTCTCATCAGTGCTGGTTGGGAGAGAGAATGACTATTGAATGCAAGTGGGCTTCATGAAATAAAATTGTTTCAAACATAGGCTTCAAGATCAGTATGCCATCATAAAAACTCAAATTTCAAAGACTATTTAGTGAAATGGGGAAACTGCATACTATAGTGAATTTAAAAAGTATGAAGATCTGGGTTGTGTGCTTATGAGAAATAACTAAAAGAGATATTAAGTAGTCATCCTTGAGTAGTAACATAATTAGTTCTTTTAAGTGTTTTAAATTTGTAAATTTCCCAGATTGCCTGCAATGATCACATATTAACTTTATATTTAAAAATTCAATTGCATGTCATAAACAAGAAGTTGTTGAAGTTATAAAAATATATTATTTAATTGAAACTTACATAGAATATAAATGAATGAAATATTTTCTGTAATAATTCCACTGCTGTCATAAAACTTCCATCCTTCAGGCTCATAAATGTACATGCAAGTGACTCTCACAGTAGGATTTCCAACAATTGGAAAACCACATAAATCTGAATTGGCCCATCAGTGAAAGTAAGGAAAACCTAACTTTATTTACTAAGTAAAATGTCATTGTTCTTTTTCTTCAGTGAAATTAAGAATTTATACTACAGTTATATTATCAAAGAGATATATTGGATTCTATAGCTTTCCAATAATACCAACTCTTATATTGTAGTTTTTATAAAAAGTATCACATATAATCAATTCACTATTTTTCATATGAGTGGAATAGCCATGTGTTGTATGTTGGGATATTAGATATTGGAATAAGTTCTCTCTAAGAATAAAGAGTGTTTTATCAAGATACTCTCTTTAATTTTATTAATCCTATGAACTCCCTTAGAGAACAAATGATGCATTTACAAAAGTCAGTAGATGGGTGATTGAAGAAGGTTGTCCATGCAATCATATGCATCTCCTTGCCCTCTATTAGAAGGTCATCTTTCTTTCTTCTTGTTCCCAAATTAATCTGTACCTTTCTAATTTTTACCCAACCTTCAAGGTGCATCTCACTTACTATGTTCTCCATTAAGGCTTCTCTTTACACATGGATATCAAATATATATGCATATATTTTTGGTGGACAAACAGGAAAGGAGACAAAGATTGCCAACATAATTTAAGAATATAGAAACATAGATATGATTAACAGAGTGTAACTGCCTACAGAGAAACCACAAAAAGTGAGCTGATTTTTCCCTCTCTTTCTAGAGAAACTAACTGACCGAACAGGAAATACCCAGAGAGTCTGACAGTTGTGTGTCACTCAGACCCACAGTCAGCTTGTTTTTCCAATCTTCCTCTAGCGAAGCCTACAGTGAATCACCAGTCAAAAAGCCCAACCTAGTTACACATCTTTGCAGTGCTCCTTTTTCTAATATGATGGATTATCCCCATTTGTTTGAAGAAAGGTTCAAGCATGCAAGATAGCAAAACTGATGTGCAAAATAATAAATAAAAGAAAGTAAACTCAGAAAACCAGATAAAATGCAGGGAAGAAACAATAATTTCAAAAATTAGGATTATCCTTAGAGACATAAGGTAGTATATCTATAAAAATCACAAGGGGGTGCTGCTAAAAAAGACCCCAAAAACATAAAAAATACAATAAACTGGAAGATAAAGTTGACAAGTTGCCTCAGAAAATACAACAAAAAACAGAGACCTGGAAAATTGGGAAGAATAGATCAGAAACTTAGAGGACCCATGTAGGAGAGTCAACATCTGAGGGAAATTTCAAATTTTTAAAAATTGAGAATCTCATATACATCTCAACTGCTGATCAAAACGGAAAGTAGAATAGAATTTCAGACTTTCAAATCTTAAAAAAATAGAATCTCCCACAAATATCTTTACTGGAAGATATTGGATAATACAGTCCATCAAAATAAAGGCATAAACCAAAATAAACCAAAGGCGTAAACCAAAGAGAGATACAAACCATTCCCCTACCAAAACATTTTTATAAATTCCCATTTTTTCCAAAAGTTTTAAAAATTTTATTCTAACTTTAGAACAAAACAGTAGAAATTTGCTCTGCCGTTGGAAATTTGGCATGGAATGGAGTAGGTTTTCATTCCAATGCAAGTATTCTGTTAATAAATACATCTTACCCACTTACGAGGGAAATATATCTCTCTATGCCAAATACCTCTGCATATACAGAATCGCTGCTTTCTATCTGAAGCAAACAGCACATTTGTTATGTAGGCCTTTCCTGAATTTACAAGCATATGGGTTTTACAATTTCATGCAGGTTTTTAAAATGCTCCATCTTGCAGGACTAATCCTATACATTTGAATTCACTCTAAAAAAATAAGAAAAAGATGTTAATTTTCGAAAATTTTTGAAGAAAGATACATCACCTGATAGATTCCTCCTACTTAAAAATATACATTCCGAGTGGTAGTAGTTTGTTGACTAAATTAGTGATGCATAATGAGAACAGAGTTCTGTGATGTTATGCTGCAATATATCCTGTGTGTTTTCTATTATACTGAAGAACTATATGGCAACAGATGTTTATAGATGGTGTTATCGGTAAAGTTCATTCATTCTCCTCAACAAGTACATATTGAGTATCTACTATGTTGCAAACACTGTTTTAGCTTAAAGATGTGCTCAATTTTGAACTGAGGCATATTTATTTTCCTTTTGTAGACATTAAACTCTTTCTTGCTCTTCTCTCTGATAAATTTATCAAATTAAGACTCCACAAGTCTCTTTATTTTGGCAATTATCTCAGAAATGTTCATGGAAGTATTTGTACTGTTATATTTATGCCTGTCTAGATTGATCTTTATTCAAAAGATTTATGGTGTCTAAAAGGTTGAAAACTGTATGTTGGGTTACTAAGCACGAAAAACGATGCCAGTTTTCCTCAAACAGAACAAATCCTTGAAAGCATTCGTCTAAAATTTTATCTGAAGAATTGGATTTTCTGTTTAAAGACAACAAACAAAGCATACATGTTTGCCTCTCATCTTTCCCAATATCCCACTGAAAAGAAAGCATAGGAATATACATGTGAACTCATGGTTTTCAATGTATATCAGGTAAATAGATACAGAAATAACTTTTGATGGGTAGGTATTCATAGGATGGTATATATTTCCTAAAAACAATGACACCCCAGTAACAAGGAACCCAGTTAGTACCCAGATCTTGCTTTCTAGTATCAATTTCCAATGAAAGGACCCAGGAGTCCTTGGAGAAGTGGTTGATTCCAAGACTACATCAGGGAAAATACCAGGTGACTCTGGAACAACTTGAGGTGACAGAAAGCAACGAAATGCTCAAAAAGCGATAGGTACATGTCAATAGGGTATATGAACCAATGTGAAGGAGCTCTCAATGACCAAAGGTGGAACAATTTGAGGAACAAAATAAATAATGATAGTATTGGATTGTAATCCACAGAATCAAACACTGAGTCCATGGTGAGCTAAATAAATACTGAATAGAGAGGAGAGGAAATAGCTCTTTCCTACAGAAAAATACCAAGTCTTAAATGTAGAAGAATTGAGGGAAATAGGAAATCGCCATTTGAACAAGACAGGAATAATCGCTGCAGGCAAGATCTGTGGATGGATACTAAAATTAGTGGACAGCAGTTGGAGGAGAAATGTGATATTTGCATAATTCCAAAGTATTACAAAAAGAAAGCTGCAGACACCACCTTAATGAAGTAATCAAAGTTAACATCTCCTGTTATTCTCTATGACTATGTCCCTAAGCCCAGGCCACAGCCCGGTACTGGTAGTGACCTGTTAGGAACCAGGCTGAGCATCACTGCCTGAGCTCCCCCCGCCAAACACCCCCCACACCCTCTCACCTCCCCACCCCCACCCCCGTCTTCCCACAACCCCATCTTGGAAAAATTGTCTTATTGTCTTATTTTCTTCCATGAAACTTAGGAACCAGGCCTCAGAGCAAGAGGAGAGTGGAGGGGAGAGGTGGGCAAACCAGCGAAGCTCCATCTGTATTTACAGCGGTAGCATCCACGGCCTGAGCTCCGCCTCCCCCCACAGCTCCACACCCCCATGGAAAAATTGTCTTTCATGAAACTTGAAACGGGTCCCTGGTGCCAAAAAAATTGGGGACTGCTGCTCTATGATGCATTGACAAAGGCAGATCAATCCCATAGCATTCTTGTTAAAAATATATAACCTTAAATATAATAATGAGAAAACATCAGGCATATAAATTGAGGAATATGCAACAAAATGACTGACCAGTATTCTGCAGAAGTCGTAGCCATGAAGACAAGGGACGATTAAGGAATTGTTACAGATTGGAGGAGACTAGAGAGATGCGACATCCAAGTACCAGGTGGGGCCCTGGATTGGATTTGGGGACAGAGAAAAGGACATTAGTGGAAAAACTTCAGTCCCACATAAAATCTTCAGTTTGGCTGACAGCACTGGACAAATATTAATTTCTTATTTTGATAATTGTATTATGGTTATGTAAGTTTTTAACATTAGTGGACACGGGGTGTCAGACATATAGGAACTCTGTACTATTTTGACAACTTTTCTGTAATTCCAATATTACTTCAAAATAAAATGTTAACAAGTACCAGAATACAATAAATAAATAAATTTATAACAACAAAAGAGAATGGGAGAATTGCCAACAAACAGCTTTTTAATGAACTTCTGGAACAGGGAAATTGGGAGCATACTGAAAAAACGAAACAAAAAAGAGAGCTGCTGCCCTATACGTGCTTCCATAGAACCACAGAAGAGATGGCAGACACTCCACCCAATGGAACCCCACTGAGGAAATGGGTATGGTGAAGGAAGAGCGAGGCAGGACTACAGACAAGAAACCAAGGAAGTTTCAGTTGGTTAAGAACGCAGACACATTCCAACACCTTAATTGCATTTCCCCTTTGCCGGTAACCAGGGAAAACAGTCAGATTGCCTTTTTTTAAGCAAAAGGATGTGTCTACAAAGCAGAGGCTTCTAATGTGCATACTGGTGCCCTAATATACAGTCTTCCTTATTTTATCATTTGAGAGGACTCAGAGACTATGAGCCATCTTCTACAATGCTAACTCTAAAGTGAGGTTTGGCGGTCCAAACACTCTGTCCCACACCAGCTGACATAGAGCCCTCAATTGACCTATTTCCACAACCGCAGGGAAAATTGACACCAGACTTTCTTAAATATCAATGAAAAAGCTGGCATTACATGGCACATGAGAAAACGCAGCAATATAAAAAAATATTAAAGCAAACAAAAATATAAGTGAGTCTGGAGATAGTTTAGGCAACAGAAATAATAATTTCAAAGAGATACAAGAAAATATTTTATCTATAAAGACATGCTGTTATGAAAAAGAACAAAGAACAAAGGAAGTACTTAAAGATAACCAGAATTGCACAAATTAACAGAAGGTCTGAGAAAATAAAATTGAAGTAATCCCTTAGAAGTGGAAGCAAATAGGTAAAACACAAATGGGAAAACATGAAACATAAAGGATCATTGCAGAAGCTCTGTATTTGAATAATAGGAGTCTCTGAAAGAGCCAAGCACGGAGAGGAGAGGATATTATCAAGTACCACGTAACAACAGAAGATAATTTTTAGAAACTGAAAAATACTCAAGTCTATGGGTTTGATAAGTTCAACCAGTGTGAAGCTCTATGTATCAAAACACACACGCGCGCGCACACACACACACACACACACACACACACACTTAGACATAGTCTCATGCATCTTCAGATCCTCAGAGATCTTTAAAAAAGAAAAAGTGTATCCTCAAAGAAACAGAAAATGATATTGACAGCAAAGTCCTAATTGGTAGGTAACATTGAATGTCTTTATATTCTGAGGGTAAATCATTTTTAAACTTTAATTCTACTTCCAGCCATTATATACTAGTATTCAAGTATATGACATAAATAAAAACACTTTAATACATGTAAGAAATCAGAAATTTATTTTCAGTGTACACTTTCTTAAATATTTACTTGAGAATGTAAACTTTGCTTCTGCAAAGCAAGGAAATAAATCAAAGAAATAGAAAGTCATAGGACCAAAGTAGTCGATATGCCATAGGAAAATGAAGAAGGTCCGGTGATTAAACATATATTTCTTTGCTAGAAACCAAACAATTGAAGGAATAATAATGACATATATGCTTTTTTATCTTCGCCTACCAAAGGTGATTCTAGCATGCTTTTCTTGAAGAGTATGTCTTTCCTCCTTGCATGTCTTTACCCCAAGTAGGACACATGCTAGTGAGAATACATTGAGCTTATAAAAATAAAGAGAGACAAAGAGAAAACTACTACTAATAAAAAGACACATAGATCATGTGATTAAATACAAAACACAGTAAAGAGAAGAGAATCCGGTTCTGGATTTCTTTCCATGAGATTTGGAGCAATTGATTCTGATTCTGAACTTTTCAGTTAGAATCAGATCTCTGGAACTATTTCATTTCTCGTCAATGGCCAAACGATTGGTCGCACTGACGTTGAGTCAAGTGTTGTCCTCAAGCTGAACCACGCTAGTGATTTCCCATGACTCATTCCAGAATGTGCTGAGGGAAGGGTATAAGATGCTACCCACTCATTTGACATGCTCAGTGCAAGAAGGGAGCTCCCATAGGAGCATAACTGTGGCTTTAAGGAGGACAACAGGCTTGGTTTCACAGCCTGCAACTCAAATTTTAAAGCAAATTTCAAATCATCTTAACCTTTAGAGTTACTCAACAATATTTTCATATTCATTTAGCAGTCATTTATTGAGCCCCTCCTACGTGGGAAGCACTGGTTTGGTGCTGGGATTCAAAGACACAAATACACTGCAGCGCTGCCCTCAAGGAGATCACAGATGAGAAGGAAAGGCAGGTGGAAAACATGTCTCCGTGGTGTGGCGTAGTACCAACACGGGCATGCACCAGGTGACAGAGGGGAGTGGAAACCAACAGGGAGGAAACCATACGAAGACAGTCCACAAGAGGGGACATGGAAAGTGAGTTTGGACATTAGGTGTAGGTCAGGGATCATAGCAAACAAAGACCCTGATCTCTTGCCTTCATGGGGTTTACATTCTAACAGGAGAGAAAGACAGTGTACAAATAAACAAGGAAGCAAGTAAGGACAAGGTAAGTAAAAAGCAAATTATACAGGAAGTCATGGGGGAGGTGCAAGTTTAGATCTGAGTGCACAGAGAAGGCCACTCTGACGTGGTGACAGCAGAAAGGAGAACTGTGTTTACGAAGGGAGGAGGTGGCACAAGCAGAATCATGCAGGGAGAGCAGCCACCGAGGGAAGAGCAAGCACAGAGGCCCAGAGGTGGGAGGGCCCTCGGTGTATTCTGGGCATCACAGGAACGTCACCATGGCTGACACAAAGTGAATGAGTGGAAAGATGGTTGGAAATGGGGTCAGAAAGGTGGTATAAAGCCAGTTCCTGTGGGACCTCGTAGGCCACTGGCAGGACTTCAGATATCATTCTGAGCAAGAGGGGAAACCCGAAAGTTCTGAGTAAGCAATTACATGATCGGATGTGTATCACCTCTGAGACAGCAGATCTTGATCCCCTGTGTAATTTATAATGGCATATTGTAATCACGCAAATGTGACTTACAGGTGAAAAATCCAAGTGTACATTTTTCTTTATAGTCTAATCGTAGGTCATTGCTTAAAAATATCAGATTATAAAACTACACATTTTCAAGTGTTACAAGGAATTCTGCTCTTTTTAGGTTTTTCTTACAAAAACAAAAATGCCCACTAGAGCATGCACATTTTTCCATCCAGTCCCATATGTTGTGTGTAAAGTAACAAGGAAAGATGCTTTCAAGGACAATTCTTCATGACAGTCTCCAGGCAGCGCATCAAAGAAGAGCTCCTACACAGATTCCGGGCAGCTGTTGCAGCTGCTGGTACATCAGGATGGCTCCCAGCCCCTCACTTGCCACTGGACCAGTAGGGTCCTTGTGGGGAAGCACTAAATGAAGGAATATTATGGGTATTTGTGGAAGAGGCTCAGTGCTGGGCGCTCTAAGCACAGTGTACCTTGTGCTCTCCCCCTGCTCCTCCAGCCCCAACCTGAGTAAGGTCTGTTTTTCCCCCCTTACCTTCACCTTCCCACTCCTCTCACATCCCCAAAGTGCACACGCACTTGCACGCATTGTCCCTTTCTTTCTTTGACCAGCCTCCTTTTTCTTTATAGCCTCAATCTTCCAACTTTGACAACCCCCTCTCTCTCATACACCCATAGCCAATCCACCAAGGAATACTATCGTTTACTTTGAAAATATATACAGCAGTTTGTCACGCCCCAACACTTCCACAGCTGTCATCCTGGCCTGTGCCAACACTGCCTGTCACCTGAATGAGAGCCTCAGCCTTGTAAGAGATGCCCATACTACCTTGGTACCCTCTGTGCTCTGTTCTCAACATGGCAGCCAACCAGGTTGATGTGTTTAATCAGATCTTCATCATTTTTCTCAGGGCAAAAGCAGAGGTTCTTGTAAATGATGCCTAAGTCCCTGGACAGCGACGCTGCCCAGCACCTCTCTGATCCCAGCTCTTACAACTCTCTGCCAAGACTCTGTTCACAAATATGCCTGACATATGCTGACTAAACGAATTGTTTTTAACAATTATTTTTTATTTTGGTAAAATGTACATAACATAAAATGTACCATTTACCGTTTTAAGTGTGCAATTCAATGCCATTAAGTATTAATACATTCTCATTGTTGTGTAACTATCACCACCATCCAACTCCAGAACTTTTTCATCTTCCCAAACTGAAAAACTCTGTGCCCATCAAATAGTATCTCAATAACTCCCCGTTTCCACCTCTCCCCAGCTGCTGGTAACCACCATTCTACTCTGACGGACTATTTTAGATACTTCATGTAAGTGGAATCATGCAGTATTTGTCCTGTGACTGACTTATTTCAATTGGCCTAATATCCTCCAGATTCATCCATGTTGTATATAGCAGAATTTCCTTGTTTAAGGCTGAATAATATTCCATTATATGTATATACCACATTCTCTTTATCTATTCATCCATTTAGAGACACTTAAGGTGTTTGATATGGAGAAACTGGAACCCTTGTACACTGTTGGTGGGAATGTAAAATGGTGCAGCTAATACGGAAAATAGTGTGGAGGTTCCTTAAAAAAATTAAAAACATAAATACCATATATTTTCCAGTGAATACCATATATATTACCAATCTGCCTTCTGGATAGCTATCCAAAAGAATTGAAATCAGGGTCTCAAAGAGAAATTTGCACCTCCATGTTCATTGCAGCATTAATCACATGGCCCCTGGGATTTTACACTGGCTATTCCCTTTGCCTGAATGCTCTTCCCCAGATGCCTAAGTCCCTCATCTCACTTAGACAGTTACTCACCTATTGTCTTCTCAGTAAGACCTTCCCCTGATGCTCTTTCCCACACCTACCCCACTTCTGTCACTCCTAACTCTTTTGTTCTGCTTTTTCCCCCCATAACACTCATTATCTTCCAAAGTGATACATGGTTTACTTATGTATTAATATTATGTTCATTGTTTATTTTCTGGTTCTTCCCACTAGATGCAAGCTCTCAAAGGGAAGAAATTGTTTGCCTCTTTTCTCACAGATATATCCCAGCAACCTAGAAGAGTGTTTAGCACGTAGCAGATACTCAATAAATAGTTGTAGAGTGGAATATCCAGTGATGCCCTTTCTGGGTTTTCATGTTTTCAGCTCAGGTTTTCTTGGTCCCTCACTCTTCCTCAGCCCCGGCACATTTCACAAATATATCTTGCCCTATTTTTGTTCATTAATTTAGATATGTTTCTAAATGTCTATTTCTTTTTTATTTGTACAAATTAATCATTAAAATGGGAACTCTGCCAGTGCATAGTTCTCTACCTTTCTTGCTTGATGAGCACTGGAACATTGCATGAAAGGGAGCGGGGGAAAAGGTGGAGTTTCTCCAAAAGCCTTGAGAAACAGCATCAAATTCCACAATATTTTCCATGGGGCACTAACTCAAAACTGAGTCTTCTGGCTTCAGTGTTCAATTGCAGTTGGCTAGAAAGATCACTGGACTCCAACTGAAGACACCAAGTTTCTGTTGTTGGTATTGCCTTAAATTGTGTAAACTTGGTAAATTGTCTTAGTCCCCCAACTACAAAATAGGACTGGGGAATGGGACTCTCTTAGATAATCTCTAAAGTTATACACAGCTCAAACATTCTAGATTTTTTTATGTTCCAGATCTACAATACCAAAGAGACACATTTTTCTCTCTTATTCTTTCCCTTGCATTTGATAAAAAAAGCCGTTGCCTGAAACCCAACATCTCTTCTGATTGAAATCTTTGTTACATTACCCACTGACGTGCCCATGATTCTAGACCCTAGAGTGGAGAGCAAGCCATTTCACTCCAAAAGCAAAGCTTAAATGAACTGTATTCCTGGAGCAGAGTTACTGTTCTATTAATAAAGAGATTGGAGTTCTACATATGGCATCGTGACTTTATATTGTTTCATTATGTTAAAATACTAACGCTAATTATAGTATTCTGTGTTTTCAAATGAATCCTTAATGAGAATAAGGGACCTATATACAAATAGTACATGTATGTCATAACATAACACAATATATTCTAACAAAGCATATGTATATGCATGTGCATTTGTATATATTCTTAGTCTAGAAAGATCATTTTTTAATTAGAGTTTTAAATATGACATTCAGTAAGTTTCTATTGCTTTAGAGCATTAAAATGT
Source organism: Indri indri (assembly GCA_004363605.1). Taxonomy (NCBI): domain Eukaryota; kingdom Metazoa; phylum Chordata; class Mammalia; order Primates; family Indriidae; genus Indri; species Indri indri. The sequence continues at coordinate 49,277 of RJWJ010006412.1, read as the reverse complement.
CAATGCTAATTTTAGAACTCTATGTTTTTAAAAAAGAATGAATACTTGAAAGGACTAAGGGAATTTCCTTGCCTATGATGTGTCATGTAGCCAGTAATATATCTGAGTAACTCAGAAGTATTGCCAATGTATCCCTGAGCTAAGAGTCAGGAGATACATCCTTCTCAACAGTATCTCTTCCTGATTTGGGGATAGTGTCAATGAGTATAGTATTATTATATTTATATTATTACATTTGGTCTTCCTCTGAATGTAGAATGGTGTTGCATCTCTAAGCAAAATCCCACACTCAAGCATAGCAAGCTGGGCAAAATTATAAGATTTCCAGTTTATCAAAATGGATAAAGTGATTTTTATCTAATTATCACATATAAACACAGTAGTAATAGAATTAAAACATTTTCCTTTTGTTGAACTCTGTACTGAAATCTGGTCTAGAAAAATCTGGAAAAGCCTTCACTCTGCCACTATCAGATTAGTAAAAGACTAAGTCCTAAGTAACCAATGCTGAGCTACAAGGAGGTGTGGGGGGAACAAGGATCTTCTTCAGCATAATGCATTGGAATTATTGATTTCTTTTTGAACCACTTCAAAATTGCCTGTGACTATCCAAGTGGGTACATTTTTCCTGTGGTTCCAGTGGGTGCTTACAGAGATGCTAGTTTCACAGCAGACTTTCAGTTCTAATTTTTCTTAAGTCTACTTTATTACTCCTTCCCATCTTCCTTCCTTCTTTTTCTTTCCTTTATTTCTTTCTAATTTTCTCTCTTTTTAGTCCAATTTATTTTTAAAGGTCATGAAAAGAATTTAAAAAGATTGTGGAAAAAATTTTACACAAATCAGATCAAAATTTTTAACTTTTTGTTTCCTTAAGTGAAGATCAACTGGATAACCAAGGAAGAAAGTATATTCAAAGAAGAACATAATCCACATGATTCATGAAAGAAAGAAAGGCAGAAAAAGCCTCTACGACACGTATCTTTCCAAATTTTTGTTTATTTTCATTTCTATAGCAACCTGCTGGTTGTAAAACATTGCCATAATGAGTAGAAAATAGAGCACAAATGACAGTAAAATGTTCTTATAACTCAAATAGCAGAGAATTGTTTAGAGAATTTGGAAAGGCTGATTTCTTTTTTTGAAATGGACTCATAGCAGGAAAAATGTCTACCTAAGCCATTAGTAAATTTCCCCTCCAGGGGAACAATAAGATGCTAGTGACACGTGCACTTTGGAAACTTAATTATGTGCCTATTTTTGTTATTACTTTCTTTATCCAAAAAAATCCCTAAAGAGATTTTACTACCATCAAATCGGTCATAGGGATTTCTCTGCTTTCGGTGGGGTGCAATGTGGAGCTTAGTACACATATTGCATTTCCCATCACCCTATGAGAAGCACAGAGTATTCTTTTTGCAAAGTTTCAAATGAGTCTCTCTTTGGTCTTTGCACAAGTGATTGCATTTCATAAAATATTACTGCATAAATCCAAAGGACCCTGGCTAAAAATTAAACTCAGTATTCCAATAAAGTCATATATATATATATTTATATATATATATATTTAAAATTAAAGAGAATGTTAGCCTTTATATTCCTTCTCAAAAGGAGAGAAGATGGAGCTTTGTGGGCATAAAAGGAAAGAAAAAGAAAGGTCAAAATTTACTGTAAGTAAATGTTCTGTGGTTTATAGAATTCGCAAAACAAATTACAGCATAACATCCTTTTCAAGGAACTGTTTGTGTCTTTGGAAAAAGTGTGTATTATTTTTGGTGAACTCTACCTTTTGATGTGGCCTTTCTGAGGGAGGCAGCATCATCAAAATTTTTTTTTAATTGCGTAACAATGTGAGATGAACAAGACAAAAGGCAAGTTCATTTAGTAACTTAAATCCTTCTTGTTCCCTGAGGCATAGCCAGAAAGAGACCGAGAAGGAAGAAAGAACTTGGGGCCTGAACGGAGCTCTGAAGTGCAGAGTTAGACTATCTCCTCGATCAGAAGACCAGCCCGAGATCAAGAAGTTTTAATTTTATTCAGATCTAAAATGACAGTACCGTAGGATTAATCCCAAAGCTAAAGAAACACTTCACTACTGTTAGAGACATGCTAACTCTTCTTCTAGCAAGAACAATAAAATTATCAACCATTTTGACAATGTACCATGTGCCAGGCATGGAGTTAGGCAGTCTATACGTTCCTTCTAATGCTGAAATATCGACAACATACATGAAATGTATTTTGATCCTCCAACTATAGAAAATGAGACTGACACTCAATGAGGTTAAGATATTTGGTCAGGTTGATTCGGCAAATAACTGGCCGAAAGGGGATTCAAACGCAGATCTGTCTGAATCCAAAGATTATGTTTTCTGAAACCTGAAAATTTTACTGCCTTTCGACTACATTTTGGGGGTGAAAAATTAATGTTTCTAAATGCTATAATTCTATGAGATGGTGAAGGCATATTACAGTGTAGTGAAGTAATCTTTTTGATGTTTCTGTGAGTTAGAAAGGAAGCAGGGATGCCACTTCCCACTTCTAGGAGAGGGTAAAAATGATACGTTTTTGTCAATATTTATTGAGCAGCAACTTATTTCCAGGAACAAGTCCAATATCAATGTTCATTCCACCAAAAACTCTGGACTTTCGAGGGTGACATGACAGAGTAGTTGATATTTACTGTTTCATTAGTTATGACAAAAATATGTCCTGATTAGTTAAGACTATGGATTGTCAGTTGAATTAGCACGAAAGCAATTTCTAAGAACAGTACATTCAAACATTCCAGATAAGAAGTGAAAAAATAAGCTGATTACCCATTTTTTCAAATATCCAGATGTCTGATTCCATATACACAAACAGCTACAGTAAAATTATCATTTTAAAAAATAATTATGATTGTTTTTATTTTTTAAAAAGTGGATGTTATGGTAGCACATGGTTTCTTCTGTCATACAGGGACACACAAAATGAGCTGCTGAACTCCTGGCAGAACCAGAGGTTTCAATGGATAAAAAGCTTAAAAGCTAAACTTTTGTGCAAGAATATTTGTCCTACAACCAAATAATCCTCTACAGTCATCAGTACAGCAGTACTATACCCTCCTATTAAAAGAGTTAAAGCTGTTTTTAAAAACCTTTCCAAATAGCAGATATTATATAAATATATACAAATTGGTTTGTATATATCATATCTCCATTTGAAAACAAAGTAGCTGAAGCTGACTTTTACAAGTTTGTCTTATTCTTATTGTCCATTTGTTCATTCATTAATTTATCCCCCAAATATTCAGTGAGCATCTACACTGAATCTCAATGCCAAGGTGCCCAATGCTATATTTCTTACTATGAGGACAGGTTCCTATACTTAAGGAGCTCATGTGGCATGCATAAAATAGATCTGTAAACAAATTTCCCCCAGTTCAAAGTGGTAGGTTCTCTAATCAGATACAGATTTTTTGTCTCCCCATTCAAAATGGTAATTACTCTAAAAAGTATAGCTGTGCATGTAGACACAGAAAAGGAAGTTATTAATTGTTCTAGGGAACAGAGGAAAGGGTTTATAGATAAAATGATATTTGAGTTGGCGGCTTAAACAGAGGCTTAGTGTGTTTCAAAATTCTCAAACCATAACCAACAGCAAACAATTACATTTCACCTCCTGAACCAGCATACACACACACAACTAAACCATATTTTATGAAACAATACTTAACACTCTTTTATCTTCCATTGCATTCTATTCAAAAATGCCAATCTTGACCCACTAAATTGATTTCATAACGTGTTAATGAGCTGCAACTCACAGTTAAAAAAACACTGCTTTAAAAGGAAGAGAAGCAATTATTCATTAGAAGAAAATATTTCCAGACAAAGGGAAGAGCATGTTCCAGACATGGAATTACCAGAGCCATGACACATAGAGAAAATGGTACAAATGTCAATGGAGTTGAATCATGACATGCATGGTGGCAAAGAGATGAAAAGTAGATTGGAGAAATCAGAGAGAGAAAGAAAACGATAAAGCTGAGAGGTAGGAGATGAATGTAGGACCAGACTGTGAATAACTAGACTGTTATTTCCTTCAAAGGAGCTTTATGATGTAACAACTTTGATCCAGCAGAGATCATTAAGATAGTAAGGTGGGAAACAAATGCCACCTTTGCTTCAGGGAAAGATAGCAATGTAGAGAAAAGACCGGAATGCATTTAGGTGACAGTGAAAACCATAAAGACCTTAGCTGAGGTAGTAGCAGTGGGGATGGGTAGCAAGGGGCAACTTCAGGAGATATTCTATGAAGGTGTTCAAGTTCAGATAACCGGCATTATACCACACAATCCTAGTAGAGCTAGACCAAAATAAGAAGGGGAAGACGAAATGCAAAATAAACAAATTATTCATATTTCCAAAATTTCAATCATTAATAAGGATTCATGTATTCAACTAAATATTTTCAAAAATTCAAACAGTTCTGTTCTTTCAAATTATCATTGCAAATGGTCACGTAATGAGTTAATATAAATGGCCATTAAATATTTTTAAAAATACCTAACTTAAGAGTAATCAGAGAAATGTAAATTAACCCCAAAATATGCCATTTTTCACTTATAAATCGGCAAAGATTTTTTTAAAAACATTAATATTCTATATTAGTAAAGGCAAATTAAAATTGGTACTTACAAATATTACTAGTGGGATTATAAATTTTCATGTTTTTCTGGAAATTAATTGGACAATTTATATTTAAATTAAAAACTTAAAAAAATTATCATACCTGTCGACTGATAATTCAACTTCTACAATTATTTCCTTAAGGAAAAAAACAAATTCAAATGGAGAACTTCATTTGAGTCTGCTCAATATTTAAAATAATGGGAATTTGAAAAGAGCTTAAATGTCCACCAATAATGAACTAAGTAAATAATATTATATAATTATTAGAAATTTGACCTAAATAATAGATTAGTTTATATTCATATTTTTAATTAAATTATGTTTTAATGAATAATTAATGACACAAATACTTACAATGTTGATTTTAAAATGCAGGAATAAAAATACATATGAAAATTCAAAATATGCAAAATTTATGAAGAGTGTGAATTACAAGTAATGTTTGAACTTATTCTTTATATTTTTTTATTTTCCATGGTTTCTATAACAAATATATACTAATTATATATAGTATTTAAATTATCAGTATTATTTATAGATAAAAATTACAATCACCTTATATGACATTTATTAATAAGCAGAGTTTTTTTTATTGTTTTCTATTTCATTGAATGGGGATAAAAAAAATACTACTCCCCAGTCTTTGGGGCAATTAAATGAGATGTGTAAGAGAAAGTGCTATTTCAAAAGTATATGTTTCAAATGCTCTCTATATTTTTTCTACTATTACATTTTCTAGCAAAGACATTGGATTGGTATAGTCAAAATGGCTTCCGGACAACAAAAAATTCTCTAACTAACATCTGTAACCAGAATCAACAGTCAAAATACTAGAAATCTTACAAGGATCCCAACTTAATTTTCCAGGGGAAATATCATTTAAACTAAGATTTAATATCCACTCAAAATTATAATTATATTCTTAGTTAAATACCAAGAATTTTTTGTTATGTTCACACTAAAATCATTACACTGTCTTTTGCGAGAAGAATTATGGGTGATTTTTTTATTTTGTATTTCCATTTTCCAAATTTCTTTTTCTAACATAGTTATATTCTTTTTACCAGCCCAAATTATGAGTATTAACCCTTCCATTACTTAGGTCAAGTTCCTAGACATAAAGGGAGCTTGAGACAGAACTTCTGACACTCTGCCTTTTAGGGAGCAAACAAAGGTCAAATAAGAAAAAGCAAAAGAGAATGAGCCCTTAAAATTGCAGGAAGAGATCCAGGAAACCTCAATGCTATAAAAATTAGGAGGGGTACAAGTTGCAAAGAGAGAGATAAATATTGAGTAACAGTGAGATTGAGAAAGAAAACATTAAGCTAAAAAAATTATTTCCACTTTGAATTTGATGAACAGGTGCTAACCCAAAGAATAGTCTTAATAAAGAAATAAAAGCAATTTCAGTGGGTGATAATAATATGTGAATAACCAGATAGGTGAGTTCTTTACAATACAGATATTGGCCTAAAACTATTCTATAATAAAATTCGTTTATAGCCCATGACACATGCATATTATCCCACCCATCTGCCCGCGTCCCAGTGAGTTCTTTTTTTTTTTTTTTGAGACAGAGTGTCACTCTTTTGCCCTGGCTAGAGTGCCATGGCGTCAGCCTAGCTCACAGCAACCTCAAACTCCTGGACTCAAGCAATCCTCCTGCCTCAGCCTCCCGAGTAGCTGGGACTACAGGCATGCGCCACCATGCCCGGCTAATTTTTTCTATATATTTTTAGTTGTCCGATTAATTTCTTTCTATTTTTAGTAGAGACGGTGTCTCGCTCTTCCTCAGGGTGGTCTGGGACTCCTGAGCTCAAACAATCTGTTCCCCTTGGCCTCCCAGAGTGCTAGGATTACAGGCCTGAGCCACGCCCAGCCCCAGTGAGTTCTAAAAACGGCCCAGAAGCCTTTCTCCAGCCATTTTGGGTCAGGGATGTGAGCAGGGAGGAAATGTCCTGGATGAGAGAAGTCCCCAGATGCAGCCCCTTTCAGGCAGTCTTTTCTGAGGCTTCAGACCCTCACATTGTTCTTTGTCACCTTCTTCCCATGAAGATTTGCATTTCATGGGACTGAGAATTATGGTGCTTTAACGTGATGTGCAGCGCTTAGAATATATCACACTGCATAATACACAGGCATAACTTTCATAACAGTGTTTGTGGCAATTTCTATTAAAAGTTAGACAAGTCCTCAATCAATTAGCATATTCTTTCTTGAAAGAATATGTGCTATTTCCAAAGATGAATGCACATGAAATTCTTTATTTCCTGCCATTTATATCGCAAACCAATAAACTGAAATTAAGGGAAGACGCTAATGCATTTGTAGAAAATAGGCTTCTTTTTGTCCACTCCAAGTTCAAGATAAGAAAAATAGAGATTGTATCTACATAATTTCTAAAATCAGTCATATTGACACCCTTCAGGGGGCTATTTGTATGCAGCAGCTATGAGTGGTGGGGAGATGGCCACGTGCTCAAGTCCCTCTGCTAATCGTAATGACCAAAACAGCAAAATAGATTCTAATTTTTAGGGTTATTTTAGGGATTGGATCTGCAATTCAAAATCTAACTAGTTACTCATAGTTTCTTGGGGGCTGTGAGCCTTTCGCTTGAACCTATGATGCAATATCTCTCAGGACCAAAATATTATAAGGGCACCTTCTTTTCAAAACATGCATTTTAAGAGAACAGCAGGATTTAGGTCCCATAACCAAAGCCCCACGCCAAAGATCCAACAGATGTTGGGTCTGTGTGTAAAGCAAACATCAGCCCCGCTAATGTGGTCTGTGCTGAATTCTTTGTAATTAGCCATTTATCCCAGTGCAGAGTCAAGGTCATTAGAGTGAAAGGCTGTAATGCTTACAATTATTTTGCTCCTCGTGTTTCTCTGCATGAAGTCAAGGAAGACAAGGGCACACAGGAGTAAAAGAAGAATTTTCAGAATGTTTCCATTACTGAAAAGGTCTCTTGGTACCATAGAGGCTGGGAAACAGAGACCGAGTCAGGAGTAGAATCAGCTACCGTTTGGTTAGACAGCTTGACCTCGATTTGGCTAAAGATTCCCTCTCCCTCTTCTCTTCCCCTTTCTGCCTTCTGACCTATGCAAGGGAAACATTAACTGACAGAATGGCAGACATATAAATAAGGGGCTAGCGACCACAGCCTAATTAAACTCAGCATATTAAGAAGTGGTAAAACCACAGGCAGCTGAAAAGGAGAGCACGAGCTCAGCGTGGCCACCATTTCTAAACACCGTGGGTGCCATGCACGATGAACAGTGTCTGCAGAGGACAAGCAGGAAAGCTGTGCTCATGGAGAAGACGTAAAGCACAAGACTCTCGCAATGATAGAAATGAGAATAGAGCTACTCGCACTGGGCCAGGTTAAAAATAATAATAATTGCAGCTATTTTCTCCAAATAGAGAAAATGTGCCTTTATGTCAGATTCATAGAGAATGGTCAGTAATCAAATAGTCAAACTTTCAAGCTCCCTTCATAACACCATGCTGGGGTCAGACCTTTTACAGATGTATGTTGAGAAAAACTTGCTGTATGCAATCTAGTTTAAGCCCTGGGCTGGAAGTCTTGAAACCAGGCTCTGCCATTCCCTGGCTGTGTGACAGAGACATGTTCTTTTACTTCTCTAGTGTCAGAGTCTGCCTTTGGAGAGCAGAGTGCAGTGGGTTTAAAGGATCCCTTCTAGCTAATTCCTTCTACCTCTGAAATCTGACGCTAATCACTTAGCAACCAATTGCACCCGTTTTCCCATTATGTTATAAAAGTATTATTTTAAACCTCAATGATAATCAAAATATTTAACAATAACAACACAAGGCCTGACTAATTTGTACAGGAACTGACCATGTTGCCTTCCTTGGGGGTTTAAGTACACTTTCAAAATATAGAGACCCTAAAATCCCATTTTCATAAATTATAGTAGTTATTGAAAATAATGGCATTTACTATTTTTGCTTTTTTCTTGCTGTAGTGGCTCCTTACCCCCATCCATTTTTTAAAATTACCCCCGATTTGATTATTTACTCTTTTATTACAATTTTTATATTTTTCTCCATTCAGTTATTATTATTTTTTTTTTTAGCATTCTGTGCTTATCTTTATACTCTACCTTTATTTCTCTTTGTTTCTTTCTCTTACAGCCATTTCTGTACTTTCTCTCCCCTCCTACTGACTCTTATTCTGATCCCTTTTTCTGTCTAAATGGAAATGCTCCCAAACTCTCAGACATATTTTTGGTGCTATAAGATACACTGACAGCCTCCGTACTCATGGAATGACTATTATCAACATCATCACAACCACCACCACTACCATGAGCCCCATGAGAATATCTTTTACTTAATATCTATATCCAAGGCATCAAAAATAAAATTCAAATTTTTAGCTGCCAATGTATGATAGTGAATGATAGATCAACCAGCAGATAGAGCTAAGCATTCCTCAGGAATGTTTTATAGAAGTTCCTTTTCATTTCATTTTCTTGTCCTGCATATTGGGCAGATAGCTGTTAAGTGACATGCTCACCAAATACCCATAGCTACGTCACATTAAGGCAAATTTATGGTACATTCCTGGTGAAATCTGCACACATAGCAATAAACAAAAATACATTTTAAATAGAAGTTTTATTATATTATGCTCTTAATCTTAACTTTAAAAAGTCTTCCCAAAATAGATGACTGTTTACTCACACTAGTGGATTAAGACTATGTCAATATGTCCCTAGCAAAGAAACCACTTTTTCCTTGGTTAATTCTGGTTTTACTAAATGTCAAAATCAGCTGGATAAATTACAATTCAATCAGCAGGTTAAGTTAACCAGACATGTGAATTATTCTTTTATCTAATGTTTTTCATCAGATAGGTAACTTCTGAGAAAAATGCCAATCAACTGATTTTGTAAAAATCTGTTCATTTGACTAATTTAATTTCCATGGAATTTAATTACGTAATCATGTTGCATTGGGATAGGCAAACGCATGCTCTTGAAATCTGAGTTGAAAAGAGTCTCTGCTGCTCTTAAGTTCTATTAAAATGACTATTAGTAGAACAATAATGACAAACACTAGTACCTAAACTCTTAAATTATAACACTTTCAAAGAGATACCTTAAAAGTAAAGATAGCACATGCTTAATTCCCAATAAAGTAGTAAGGAGTCTAGTATTAGATTTATAAAGATGTTCTGAATGTATTTTATGAATCATGATTCGGAGATCAAATTTTCAGAAGTCAAACAAAAGAATATTCTACATCACAGAATAAATTACCTTAGAATTGATGCTCAGTGTCTGAACCTTCTATTACTGATCTTAATGGCTGTTTAGACCTTTCAGAATTGGTAAGAAATCCCAAAACTCATTTTTTTTTTTTTCCTAATGGATTTAACCCTACTCAGGGTCACCTACAAATTTATTCTGGTATGGATTGAAGTCTTCCATTTGTTTTAATAAATATAATCATGGAAAAGTCCTGGACATATTTATTTAATATTTTTAAAAGGAGACTAGGATGTCAAGGATATTTTCTCTGTTTCATTTCATTAGCATAAATCACTCTGGTTAAGATGAAACACCGTACACGTGAACCGCATTAAAGCAACTCTACCCCTGAGGAGGAAAGTCGGAGCCAGGCCGGCTCAGGGACTGGCCTCAGCGCAGATTTTGAACATGTCCACAAACAGGTGCTGCCCCTTCTCACCAGAACCAATAGAAAAGTGTTTGCTCCCCATGTAAACACTGGCTGCTCTTCTCACCCCCCTTTGATTTGTTTTGTTTGGATTGACTTCATTACTTTTCCTCCATGGCTCTTTTCTGTTTATTTGAAAAAAAAAAAAAAATCTACCTTAACATATACTGGAAAGAGAGAGAGAAAAAAATCCTTTACTTTGATCTCCTCGGCATGTGTCCTCAGATGAAAAATGCATCCCAGTTGAATTTTTATGTCAAGACCATTCCCTGTCAGTGCAGTTTCTCTAAGAAATCCCCCATCCTTGTAGAATTTCTCTGCTTCCCATCACTACTTAGCATAGCCATTAATTTTGTCTAGGGCTCATTACATGGTACATTGTACATTGTTTCATTCCAATTTATGGCAACACAAGGCATTAGGGTTATATGAAAAAAAACATATTTACCATAAAGCTAACGAAGTTTAATTTTCAAAGTCCCTCACTCAGGTGGACCCTTTCCAAGTCCCTAAACCAATTTTGAATTTTTGCCTTTGTATTTTTTCTTTGAGAGAGAATTTCTGTAATCGTACAAGATTAAGACCCACAAATGGGGGTCTGCCCCTGAGTAGGAATAATGGCATGCCTGACTTTTTTGACATTGTCCTTTCCTGATTCTAATTGCCCCCAGGCTCCTGTGCAGGCCTTCAGAAGGCCGAGCTACTCGTAGTCTTGGATGAGCAGCCCTTTCCCGTATCTGTGTTCCTACTGCATGGTCAATATTTCAGGCTTTATTCATTCTCTGATTGTCTCATAGTAATTTTCTCTCCCAGCCAGAACTGTTGAATACTTCTGCGTTTTTCTGTACAGCAACTAGGTCACAGTTAAGGACAGAGTAGAAAGTCGGTTACTTGTATGGCAGCCTTACGCACATTCATACTCAGGAAAGTGCCAGAGGCTAAGAGGAGGCACTGATCAAGCAGCCAGAGCAGAGGTGTGCCATTGCTGTCCCCTCAGCAGCTGTGTCTGGAGAGCTCTCCCTGCAGGACAAGTTTCCAATAAACATCAGTTCCTACAGCATTTTTTCCCACAGGCGTATGCCTGCCTGGGAGAAGAGAAGAAGGCATTGCTGAGTAGCTGGTTCTACGTTTTTAAAAAAGAAGAAAATCTAATGCATCTAAGCATTCAGGAAACCAACTGTGAGCTGATGTTTCCATAATAGAAAGAAAATGGAAAATGGTTTGTTTTCAAAAATGTATTTTAAAAGAACTAATACAGACATTTGATGCTAATGGAATTTTAAAAAGTGGATTAGATGATGTAATATAAATCATGACATCAACTAACATTTCAGAAAAATCATATCATATAAAGTTCAGTCTTAATCTTTCACATAGATCCTTTGAAAATTAAAAATACAGTTTCGTGGGAAGACAAATATAGGATAATAACTAAGAAATAATACTAGAGCAAAGCACCCAAGAGAAGTAAAGCAGGTAGACTCTGCAGCCCAGGTGCTCCTGGTGGAAATCCGGTGAGAGCAGAGGGGAGCCCCCGCTGCTAGGCAAAGGGAAGTGCTGCAGCCACAAAAACTGGATGCTTCTCATGGTATTTCTAAATCCATTCCTGTTTGTCTTGGGAAATGCTGTAGTCTGAATGTTTGTGGGCCCCCAGATTCATATGTTGACAGCCTGACCCCCAAGGGGAGTGGGATATTAGGATGCAGGGCCTTTGGGAGGTGATTAGGTCATGAAGGCAGAGCCCTCAAGAATGGGATTGGTGCCCTTATAAAAGAGACTCTGGAGGGTTGCCCCGCCCCTTCCAGCATATGAGGACTCAACTAGGAGGCACCATCTATGCACCAGAAAGCAGCCCTCAAAGGACACCAAATCTGCCAGCTCCTTGATCTTGGACTTCCTAGTCTCCAGAACTATAAAAAATAAATTTCTGTTGTTTATAGACCACTCAGTTTATATTTTGTGAAAGAAGCCCTGAAGAACTAAGGAATGCACTCAGTTTCCCATTTTGAATTAATGATGAGGGAACATCCAAGCTTCTCTTCTTGCTGTGTCACTAATTTCCTATGCCATCTTGATGAGCATCTTGGTCAATTCATAAGGATGTTTGGGAACAAATAAAATATGATAGTAAATGCAGTTTACCGTTTCTCCTTCCTTCTTTCTTCATGTTTATGGTGTGTTATCTAAGAACCACTCAGATGCAGCCAGTAAAACATGAAGAAGAAAGTCTGTAGACGATATGGGTCACCCAAGTGCTCAGGTTATGTGATGATGCAGAGCTTTCCAATTTTGAGAAGAAAGATAATTTTTCATTATGTTGGGCCCAGAAAAAGTATACTAATGGTCCACCAAAGGAAGCATTCCTCAGGTTTATTCCAGGGAAGAATTCTTCCCTCAGCTGTCATTTGAGAAGAGACTTGTCACACTTCTGCCTCTTCCAGAACAAGTACAGCAGTCTTTGTCACATGAACATTGCATCTTCCAGCCACACCATGATTTCCCAAGAACATCCCATATTCAGCTTGTTGAAATATGAGTCAATGTAGCCAAGGGAAGTTGCATTCTTTTGTGTTATTCAAGAAAAGTATTTTCTTTCTATCTCTCTTTTTTTTATTGAGCCTGTAAAATGTCATAAAGGCCCACGTGTCATAATGCTATTTCATGACTTCTAAAGGCTTCGATATCAATAATGCTTTTTGTTTACTTATGTGTGTTTTTACTTAAGTTTTTTTTTTCATTTCTATAATTCAACTTATATGAACATCCTAAAGACATTGGTTGAATACATGTAGTAAAATGAAAGAACATTTTAAGCAAATGACTAAAGACTTTGCTGAATTACTGCTTTGATAGCTATAATATCTTTTGAATAAATATGTGATAACCACAGCTGTGGTTTCAAAAGTTCAGAACATCTGTACATCTAGAAATGTTATCTTTGGAAACAAAATGGCATCGCCACCAGGAAACACACAGGGTCCACTCTCAAAGCCACGGTCTTTTCTAACCAGGAAAAGTAATACATTTTAACATTTGTTGTCGTCTTTCAGGGTGTGCTTGCTCATCACGGAGAGTACATACGTAATTAAAAACTCTCTCCTTATTGACATGAAGACAAATAAACTAATCTTCTTCTTTTTCCCTCAGCAAAACGTAGTCATGGATAACAAATGAAAGTCTTTAAACATTATAAGTTCACAAATGGATTTACCCATAAAACCAATTATATGTTCACACTGCAATTAGCTGCTAATTTTAAGAGTTAAAAAAACAAAAAATCCACATTTTTAATGTGTCATATCTGATCTAAAATAAATTTGAGAGATATGTGCCCATATTTAAGCTGAAACGAAATATACACAGCTGAAATAAAAAATGCGATACTGTAAAATATCACCAATTTGCTATAATTTTGAATGGCAGTAACTTTACCCTAAGAAAATTCACTGGGTCATTTAATAGTGATGTCAAAGGAAACTGACCCTCTTTTCCCTTTTCCTCTCCTGTTAATTCTGTTTCTCCTTCCTTCTTTCTTTGTGTTTATGGTGTGTTATCTAAGAACCACTCAGATAGAGCCAGTGGAACACCAAGAACACAGTCTATGGACTATGGGTCACCCAAGTGCTCAGTTTATGTGACCATACAATATTTTAATAACATATAATATATTGTGCCTATTATTTTATTAATAATTGTTAGAATTATTAGAATTAGAATTATTAGAATTATTAGAATTATTGTTAGAATTATTAGAATTATTAGAATTGTTAGAATTGTGAAAATCTTAAGGACAGATGTGTTTTACTTAGTTTTATATTATAATGTTTATTGAATTAATGACGAACTATACAAAATGCCCACCATGTTTGTTACCTAAATGTCAGGACTTTTCAAACTGTGTTCTACGGAATGCTAGCGTCTGTGATACTTATAGGTATTTGGGGTGGGAGAGGAGCTGGGGGAACTGTGAGTTCTATGTCCAAATAATTTGAGAAGATAATGCATTAAATAATGTAAAATTACTACTGGAATTCTTATAATCTTTAATATGCTGTTACATTATATATCTCCAAGAAAAGATTTTTTTACTATAGAATATTTTTTATTATTGAGAAACACTTATTAATATCTCTAGTATCTAGCGTTTAGCAGAATACCGATTGGAAAATACGTTTTTAAGTATTTAAATTTAAAGCCATTAATGGGTTGCTTGGTCTCTCAAAGATCGCTGTAGTGCCTGACATACTCTGCTCAGGCTGCCATAACAAAATATTAATGACTAGGTGGTTTAAACAACAGGAATTTATTTTCTCAGAGTTCTGGAGGATGGAAGTCCAAGATCAGAGTGCTAGAATGGTTGAGTTCTGATGTGAGCTCTCTTCTTGGCTTGAAGATAGCCCCGTCTCGCTATATGCTCACCTGGCCTTTCCTCAGTGTGTGTGCAGGGAGAACAAGACAGCAAGCTCACTGTGTCACTTCTCATAAGGGTACTAATCCATCAATGCAGGGCCCCATTCTCAGGGCCACATCTAACCCTAATTACCACCTGAAGGCTTCAACTCCAAATACCATCTCTTTGTGGGTTAGAGCTTCCACATATGAATTTTGGGGCAGAGGAAGCCACAAACGTTCAGTCCACAACAATGCATAATGGAAAAAGTGTATACTTTAAATGAGATGAATATGCTAGCACTCTTCTTTCTTCTCATCTGAGCTGACATCATGTTCATCACTGGCAAAAATCTGCAAAGGATCTCCTTAATTTTCTTAGGAGAGGTTAGGAGGTAGAGGCTCAGTTTTGTCTTCCTAATACTAATCAACCTGGGTTCTCAATATGGTTTCTTAGGGGCAGACACACACCATCCTGGTGAACAGCTAAAGCTCAGTCCAGCCTGTGCATCAGAACACTCAGAAAGGAGTACTGGATGAATGGTCAGCAGGATCATGCATGAAATTGGATCACGTTAATGTCAACTCTACTTAAACAATGCAAAAACACTCAACTTCTTCTTTCATGAAGAGCCAAGTCTGATGGTATCGCTCATGGCTTTCCTACCCAAGGGTGATAAATAGGGCAGGAAATAGGACCAGACTCCATGTCCCTTGGCTTTCATAACATGACCAGAGCTCCTCATCTGAGAGGGCTGAGGGTTGAATAATTACTAACTCATTCGGATGTATAATCCATCTTTACCAATTGGACCAAAGGCAGAGGAGCAGTGAGATTAGGGAGGATGGAATCTCCAGTAAGGCCACAGCTCACCCCTAAGAGGGAGACTTCCTCATTCTTGCTTATTGGTTTCAAACTGGATTGGGAGCACTTTCGTGCAACCTCTTTGTGAGAGATTCTAGAAGCTGGGATTTAATTTTGTGGAGTCTCCTGAGGGGTCTTTATTCCTCAGGGTGTCAGGACAACTCTCACACCACAGGAGGGTTCCTCACTTATTTTCACTTCAAAGGGGCATTAATAATAATCCTCCTTATTACAGAATTCAACCAGACCCGCTGGTGTGATGATTAATTGGGAGGTGTTGTATTCTTTTTTCCCAATATATCCTATGCAATCATTTCAGCCCCTAAAAATAAATGTCCTCTCTGCAAAAAACAGGCACAAACAAAAATGTTTTGAAAAGTAATCACTTGTTTAAAAAATGGAAAATTGGGCTTCTGTGTTGTAAGGAATGTATGTGCATAACGGTGAAATTCAACACTGGTAAATGATCTGACTACCTCAAAGTGAAGTTTCTGCCTTCCTACAGTGGCCTTTAACCCTGCCCTTTCCTCCAATCTGAGAAGAGCTGATGTTGATGGAACATATAATGGCCCCTTTCCTGTGTAGTAAAGTCAGCAATAAAGCTTAGTAATTAAGGGTACCAGGGAGGCCCAGCCCAGCAGGCTAGTGGTGTGGCGAACACTTTTAGAACTTCAAACAATATCAAAGTCACTGAGAAACGGGCCTAGCTCAGTTCTGGTTTGAATTAAGCCTCACTTCCACACGCACTTTTCAAATCCAAGCTCAAACAAGAAAGCCAAGGCCTTCTGGATTTCATTAGAGCCAATTATCTTATCTGTTTCATCTCAGGCCTGACCCTAAGGCTGGCAAGCAGCTATTCAGTGCATTTGTGTGGTTGTTTGAGAAAGCCTCCAGTCAGCCGATGGCCCGAGGACCTGCTAATTAAAACACCGTTGCCCCCCTGCCTCTAGTGATTAAATATTTTCAAGCTTTTGTAAATAATTTTTCCATTCTTTGCCCCAAGCCTCAAAGGTCCAATACATGCAGTAATTTATTTAGTTTGTCAGAGAATACTGTTGGAAATAGGGTTATAATGGAACCTTTGGAAACTTTTATAAGTCTTCGTACTTCTGAAAGTGACAGTTTATAAACCAGCCAAATGTGTATACTGTTTCTGATGTAATTATGTCCTAATGGCTTTCTCCTTTTGAAGTGATATAGTGTATAACGGGCTTACATTTTGTCAATAATCATATTTCCTCAAATGTCTACATGATATCTAGAGTCGGAATTTAATGAGGTCGTTTAAGTACTAGAAATTGTATCAAGGTATATTGCCTTTAAGTTTTTTGTCTGAGGGTGGGTCATAGTCACAAGGACTAGCTTGGGTAGAAGAGGACTAATCTAATTCGTGCTTGCTGTTTGTGGCAAGGACCTGCTAGAGAACACTATGAATTCTTTTCAGAGCCGACTTCTGAGAAATCGGTGAATGATACAGTGATGCCACTTCAGAGAAGAAAATATTCAGGGAGGGGAAGAACATTTAGAATTAAATTATTGAATTAAAAACTTTTCCCAGACCTAATTTATATTCAGAATGATCTAAGCTAAGATAGTTATCTTGCAATTGGACTGTGGGCAGAGGGAGGACATTAAGAACTTTCTTTGTAGCTCTGACATCCACTAGAGCATCATGGGCTTGGTAAACACCCAGGAAGCCCACGAGGGCCCTTCTAACGCATGGACTTCCCTCCCTCCCAGGCTCCTGGGGCTTGCTACGGCCACACGTACCAAAGTGCATGTGACTCCAAACTCCTCCTGGACCAAAACACAGACAGAGCAGATGAACATACACAGACACCTCGCTTCCCTCCCGGCCTGGGCACAGCCATAGAGACTCCCCGCTCTTCTAGCCAATCCAGTCATGTTTTATTGGAGGAAAATAAAAATCCAGGGTTTTGTTTGTTGTTGTTGTTGCTCTTTTTGAAGTAGTACAAGAAAAATTTTCAACAGGCTCATTAGCTACATCCAGTGTTCACTAACACACCTATGAAAAAGAACTATGAGACCGAACAGCTATGCTTCTGTTGTTCTTAAAATGACACTTTGGTCTTATCCTAAATAATAGGCTTTTAATAAAAACATCCACCAAAGGAAAACAATTAAACAATACATAAAGCACCAGGAGGCAACCTCGTGGTTGGGTTACAGTCTGGAGCCATTCCAAAGGAGAGCATGTGGGTATTTTACAAGGAACAATACACTTCTCCAAAGTTATTATAAAACAACAAAATTTTAAATTGGGCCACATAAACCCTTCAACTTGGTACAAGATTTTATGCTCAGCCCTGACAATGGGATGATTTCTTTACATTCTAGTTTCTTCTAAAGCATGTTTAGAGAACTAGGCCAAACCTTACATATATGATTACTATTTTAAGGCAGACAAAATATTAATTTGTTAATTTTAAAAAAGTCAACATTAGTAAGTGAATAGGTGAGTGATCCTTCTTTTGTATTAATTTAGATATTTTTCTTTGGATTCTACATGTAATCATTTGATTTTTATTGTCACATCCTCAAAAAACAAAACTAAATGGATTATATTGACAAACTTTTGGCAGGCTTAAGTTCTCTGAATAATTTAGAATTTAATCAGTTAAACTGAGTCAGTAAAATATGAACACACACCATATTTTATTATTTCTGATTCTGCCTTCTTCACTGGCTGTGACAATTAGTGTAATTACATTTATCTCAGAGGAAGGTATCACTGAATAATTTCTGCAATGATGTTTTCATTTTAGAAATCCTGGAACATAAAAGAGAATTAACAATGTCAGAAACTTAGGTACATAAATCAAAATCAGAGGCCCAATGAGGCAACTCTAATATTTAAGACACTTTTTCTGAAACTCAAAGTACAAAAGAATAAGATATCAAACTGTCTTTGGGTTATAAAACTTTTAAACTATAAATCTGCTCCTGTTCTATTTTTGCTGTTGGTTTTGAATAAACTCCTCTTTTCTTTGCCTTTGGCTACTGTTCCAGTAAAAATGTTCTTTGGTTTCTGAAATTCAGTCCATTTCAGTAACTCCAATATTGCTTTAATTTCAAAAAGTTACGAGCCAACTAAAAATATACATCCTAGGAGAACCAACATTTTGTTTTTAAGAGCAACAATATGTTTCTTTAATGGGAAAGGTAATATGTAAATGTTATTTTATTAATGGTCGTTTCCACAGGTGTTTTGGGGTGCCAAATATCCTCAAATTGAGATGTAGATGAACTTAAAATTCTGCTGAGCTTGAAAGTTGACTCAATCATCCATCTCCCTTCTTCTCCCATCCACTTTTTAAACTGAGAGATATGAATTATAATGGCCCAACCAAACATCATCTTGCTAAGACCTTCCTATTAGAAGCCATGCAGTTTATAGGTTCTCTACACTCCATATGGCTTTACAACAGCAGTGCTTCTCTTTGGCATAGAAGATGTTTGGACAACCAATACCCAGTACTGTGGTGCCCACAAGAAGGGCAGATTCCGAACACATACAAGGACAAGCCATCACCCTTCTAAAAGTGGGCCAGGGGAGTTTAAGGGTCTGCATAAATTAGAACAGATGTTGATTTGCCAGTTTCGTCTACATAAGATAAAATCATTGGGATGGAACATGGAAAATTAAGTCTATCATCCAGACGTCTGATGTTATGCAAAGACTTGAACTACTCTCTGAAAGTCCTGCCCACCATACAACTGTGTGAACATCAGCTCTGTGCCTCAGAAGTAATATGTTAATAGACTTTTGATTGAACAAAATTTTCGTGAGGATGATTCCTCCATCTGGGAAAGTCATAAGTAAATTCCTACTAGTAAACCATTATATTTATCTAGTTCTCCAAAAAGGGACCACAAATTTATATTTATGGTATATTAAAACAAACATCCAATCTCTTTTTTTCATGTTGTCACCTGAATAAATCTAGTAATAATAAACTTTAGCTGTACAATCATGGAAAGAGGGGGTAATTATTCAGTTCCAAGAAAATATCCACTCTATGACTCAATATTTAAATTTGTTTAATAAATAGGTGTTCAAGATAGATAACTTTTATTTGGGCAGGAGCTTTATCTTACTGGTAAATGAAGCATAATCTTAAAATTCTCACCAGAACTATGAAAAAAGTGCGACTCCATACCTTCTTCATTATATTTATCTTTCATTCTGGCTATATTATATCATAATAACTACACAATGATTCCATTATAACTAGATTAGATGCTTTAAGTTGATGAATCCATCTGAGCAGTTTGACAGGCCAAAAGATCTGCTGTTTCTGGCCTAAAAAGCTTCACAATAATATTTCGTGAAAATATTTCATTTCCTGATATCTCAGAGTATTATACATCTGTTGGGAGTATTTTGTGCAAGGCAGGGTTTTTATAATTCAGCGTTTCATCTTGAAAATAAAAACAAATCATTTCTAAGCACACAAATTACCTTCTTTCTCAGGGAGAACTTCTAAGTAAAAGAGTAAATTAAACATAGCCACTCTTTTAATTAGTTCTTATTATTTGGAAAATTAATTGCTACACAAATTCCTGGAAATTTTTAGCATTGGAACTAGTCTAAGGCAGAGAAAAAAATATCGTCTTAACATTTTTATAGTTGATATGAGCTTTTAAAATAATAATAAAAAATAAGTTGCAGCATTTGAACTATTTTATACAGTTCTGCACTGCAGATATCATTCACCTTTCAAAACTTCAAGCACTTCAAGATACTTCCTGGACTTTTTGCCTGATTTCTATACTGTCTAATAATATCATCTCATATCTCTTTGATGCTCAGCTCAAAAATCAAGTTTGCAAGTTTCCCGTGGAAGACAGGTGTGCATAAGATCAATTTACTCTTAGGGTCAAGGAGCAGAAATTCTAAGGGTATCTAGAGACACACACCTATAGAAATTGTAATTTTTGATGAAAATTGGTACAATATGTTGCACAGATGAGAGAGGAAAAAATGTTCTTAAACTATGTTTATTTCTGAAACTAAAGAGCAGACAGAGCTGACAGCTTTCTAATATTTATTCCTATGAATCTTTTTCTTATGACCTGTTTTGATAAATCTTCTTGAACCACCTCAACATGCTGAATTTAGAGAATAGAATCTGCACAATGAATAAAAATGTTGATCATACCAGCAGTAAATTCCTATGTATTTCTCTTTATTGAAATAAAGTATTAATAGATGAAAATCATTACTGCTTTGTTCCCAAGATTGATTGACAAGTTCAGATTTAAAGCCCACATATTCTTTATTAGCCAACTCTTCCAGAAAAAAGAAATGTGGGCTTGATTTGTGAGGCATGATAAATGGTCTGGGAAAGATGATAGTAGGGCCAATTTGATATGTACAGTATTTCATATTGGCAAATTGTTTCAAGAAACTCCACCCTCTTTCCCAAAATGTCTTCGACATCCTTGGGAAAATACATACTATCATGAGCATGATATATATGCTTGTCACTAACAATTGAGAATCCATTGCAAGACTGGGAAGCATCAACCACAGTTCTCATAGACAAAATAAGACCCCAAATCATTTAACAGTATCAAGTATGATTTTTAGATGACAACAAATCATTCTTTATTTCAAAATTAAATCTAAAAGTTCATTTATCACTATATGTTCTATTAAAATTTAATTTGATATTACTCAAGTTCAATTACAGACCCCTTCCAAAAAGTCTAAATGCATACATAAGAAGAAAAGATTTCTTTTAACAAAGATGGAAAAATATATTCCCCATTGGTTATCCAAAGGAAAAAAAATTACAGGGGTTTAATTTGATAAGCTCTCTTACTATGTCAGATGACAGAAAGGCACAAGGAGAAGTGGCTTGGAAATATTATATAACGCAAAGGTTGTGAAAATCTAAGAGTTATTTTTCAATTTTGAAATAGTGCTATCAATTTAGATGTTCAAGCCAAATATTGGCTAGACTAACATGCATCTACAAAGAGTTTCTCACTATATTATTGTTTTGTCATCCTCAAACTATACTTTATAGTTTGGGGCCAAAAGAGTACTGTCTCCATGATCACACCTGCTGCCACTGAATCCCTGATCACATTTTGTCAGCTGTGCAACATCAGAAACCTACTGAAACTCAAAAGGTGTGGTATCCTCATCTGGAAAATGAGGGCACTTAACTCAAGAACTTGCAAAAATTTTTTTTAAAATAAGAAACTAGCAAAAACTAAATCCTTAATGAATGTTCTATTTTACTACGCTACCATTATCATTATATTGTTATCTTTACAATGATATTATTTGTCATTCATTTAGCATAAAATTACATTAAAATATAATGAAAACAAGAACAGTAACCATAAAACAGTATTTACTTAGTTGTCATTACCAAAAACGAGAGCCTAAATATTTACTTAGGGCCCTATTTATTTCTTAGATGGAATTTAGCAACCTCTATTTCAGTTTACACATATGACAAGAATATTTAGAAGTTAATCCTCTAAAATTAATTAGAGTAATGATGACATGTTTGTTAAAATAACAATGAGAGAAAATAAAATATTGTACTTATTTATATGCCCTGCCTGAAATTATCTGCCATCATTCCATGGCAAACCCAACCACTCTAAGAAAACTCCAGACTGACAATTATTGAATAGTTGCCTGAGGAGCATTTGCTCTATGAATATGACAATAAAACGCTCTATTCTGTTCTGCACCTGAGTTAAATGTACATATTTTGATTTTTGTCACAAGCAGAGGAAGAATCACAGGAAGCCATGACTCCTATTTTAAAGACCCTGAATCAGGAACAGAATTGATCGTTTCACTGATAAACTAAGAATAGGCATGCTATCTGGTCATATTTCCAATCACAGTTTTGTATTACTGAACTTTAAATTTTCTCATGTCATTAAAGCAAGTAAGTATGAACCAAAGACAGGAGAAAGAGATAACAAGGTGTTTGGGCTTTTTGTATGTGCTCAAATGGTTCAACTGCTTTGGCTATACAGCAAAAACACTAAGCGTCTTCTAAAAATTCTAGTTGGTTATACAGCCAAAATATTTTAGCAAAGCCTACATTTACAAGCACATAAAATTTTGATTAAATATAGATATTTCACAAGTCAATGAAAGAAAAAATAGGTAGTTTACAATAATAATAATAATAAATTTGACTAAATATTTATTTCCTAGGTTAGACAACTCTCTCAAATCTTCTTTTTCAGTTGCCATACTGACAATCTCAGTGAAACAGAATCATTCTGGGTCAGACTTTTCCCCTAAGATGAACTTCTCTGAAGAGCTGATATTTACAAATCCTTTGTCTTTTAGAAATACTCATCAATAACAGGTATTAAGGTAGCTACAGACCATACCATCCCGACTTGGAGAAATGATTTTCAAACCGGAACTTGCTTGCATCTAAGGAAGCCAGATTAACAACTCTATGGCACTTCTTTAAGTAGTCATCAGTATAGTTCATATTTCATCAAACCTTCTAAATTTAGAGGGCTTGTACTTCTTTTCTGAAATTAAAAGGCTACCCAGGAATTGTCATTCATTTACCCATTTATTCACTTATTTATTCAATAAAACAGGCATAATTTCAAGGGCTACTAATATCTTACTTCTACACTGGAAATTGCTACTTATTTTTAAACACTTAGAGATGTTTTCTTCGTTAGATTTAAGTAGAAGCATGAGATATATATATTTTCTGTTGCCCACTATAAACAAACCATTTAAATAGTCTTACATGAATAATCACTTTAACATTTGCAGGACTCTTAAAGAATTCGTCTTTAGAAAAAATAATGTGCCCAGTCCTCATTGAGGGACCGTGGAGAACATTAAAACACTGGGACAATCTTTTTAAATGACTGGAACAGAGATTGCTTAGCAGGCATTCAGGAAAGTATTTGTGAATAAAGAGGAGTCTGACATTCTTACAATCAAATGAAGAGATGCAGAGTTCTTTGTAAAGCATACTCTTTGAGAAGCCAAGAGATATCACATAGCTCCCTCATACTTTTGCTAGGTTCAGTTAATACCAGAGCTTTCCTATTGTAGTCAACATTATTCCCTCTCTCTTCTCTGACTCATTCATACATTTATTGGCTCATTCACCAACATTATAGAGTAGCTCTTCTTTGCCACCTTGCGCACTACACATCTGCATTAATACATTAGGTTAGGAGGCTGAGGGGCATGAAGGCCTTACACCTTGGTAAAAGGTCACTGCGCTTTATCGCTCCTTGTTTTTTAAGTCATAAACAGTGGAAGAGCGTAGCAATGTGGCGTGACAAAAAGAACATAGATTTTAGAGCCATAAACTGAGTTCACATCATGGCCCTTCCAATTAGTAGGTCTGTGACTCAAACAAAGCACTGAAGAATTAGCTGTAATGCCTATAAAGTTTCTAATCTAGGACCTAGCATGCAAACCTCAATAAAAATAGCCATAATTATTTCATAAAATGGTAACCTTGGAAACATATCTGAGTTGAACACAAAAGATATTTGATATTACTGAATATTTTTAAAACTCTCATGAAAAATCTTAAGTATACCCTTCAATTATTTCAGGAATGAATGATAACTGCCTGGAAGAAATAACTACTCATCTGAAATAATTTAGATATGCTATTATATTTTAAAAATTATCTTTAAAGCTTATAGAAAACATAAAATGTTTGGTTTTTCTACAATTTTCTTTTTGCCACAGAAAAAGCACATAATAGAAACCATGACGGCAATATATATGGCACATTTTGGCTGGTAAAATAAGCAGCCATCTTATCTCCCACTATAAATGTAGCTTCCCAGAGAGAGAGGCTTTCCTTCCAAAGATACTCATCACAGTCCAGAAACAATTAAAAAGTAAGAAAAAAGAAAAAGCACTATTTACTTTTCCCCCCACCTCCATTTCCTGCACCCACACACAGATGCCAGAAAGATCTTATGTTTCATTACTGGGAGGCAAGGGTTGTATTAAGAAGCACAAGCTTATAAAATAATACCATGTTGAAAATTATTTGGGAGTCTATCTTACTGAAGCCCAAATTTACAAAAGAGTAAACTTTGTAGCCCACGTACATAGACAGGCTATACTTTGACTGCAAGAGACTTTACAAAGTAGGATTCATTTCTTTCCAGCAATCCCACCCTCATGCCTTTCCTTAAACCAACAGAGAAAAATCATTTCATGACTCCAGGCGTTTCACAGTCTGTTCCCTCTGCCCAGTCAGTATGAATTCCCTCCTACTCCAATTCCTTTTTCCCCTTGAAAATTCCCACTCATCCTTCAAAGCACAGGTTGAACAATACTTGACAAAGTCTTTCCTCAAACGCTTCAGGAAGAGTTAATCATTTTATCTGCTCTGTCTAAGCACTTCTGTTCTCTAGAACAGTTAAGTATCACTTGGTTTATAATCCCTGAAAATAACAGCTCTGAATTCCAAGTACTCATCCCAATGCCTGGTATATAATACGTGTTCAATGAATTTTTTTGAATGAATGACTTACTTGTTCGACTCATCCATAACAAATTCCTCAAGCACATCTTAGGCATGGCATAAATGTTGAACAGCAGACATGGTACAGTTCAAAATTACCAGGATTATTATTAAATATGGTTCTTAAGTAACTATTGACATTAAAAGCCACATTTTTAAATGTCTACAGCCTAGCCGAATAATGCCACCGCTCCTCTAATTAAGCTCAAGTAATGAAGACCACATTGGGAAGTTTAGAAAAGTTTGTTAATATGAAGTGTCTACATTCCAGGCAAAGAGAAGGTGCCATTCTTGGGGACAGTCAGCCATTTTCAGGAGCACCTGATTGACTTCCATTTCAATCACAAAACAATAATGCGCACTTAATATCTGTTTTCACATTACTTAGTGAAAATGGTCATGTTCAAAGATGTTATTTTAAAAAAAGACTCTCATCCACCATTTAGTTTGGGATGTGAGAAAAAACACAAACACAAAACGTTAATTTTCCTTCACTGGTGTACATACATGATTCATTTTAATGTAAAACTATAGTACCACAAATAATATTAGAAGAATTTTTAAAATTTTGAGAATTCTATATAACAGATCAAGGCATATGATAAGGTTGAGAACGTAATGTGTATCATGGAAATTACAGGTACACTTGGGAAGCAACAAATAAATTCATATGTGATATAACAGTAAAGTCTATTATCTCTTTAGAGTTTCTTTAAGATATTAATAATGTTTGTGAAGTCGCAGAGACAAAGAGAACTAACTCATAACATTAAAACTTCTATAGTTTCTTAGTATAATTGTTTTATCTTATTACTAATTAAAGCAAAATATCTTCATAGACAACTCCAGTTTTCAGTAAATGAATTTATTCCAGCCATTTTTTCCATAAATAGTATAGATATCTCTGTGTATATTTTTCCCCAAAATACATGTCTGGAATGCGGGTAGAATTTTCCTTTGTATCTTGAATACTAAGTCAAATATATTTATTTTAAATATATACATATATATATTTAAATAGCTAATTTTCTATCATTTTCCTGGACCTGTTTTCTAATGACAAATGACCTTCAAATGAGAAAATTAAGTATGCATGACACACAGGACAGCAGAAACTCACCAAAATTTCATTTATTCAAAAATTTTCCCATTATTTCCCTAAGTTTCAAATATATTATTGACAGGATTTTCTTCTTGGAAATTCATAAATGGTAAATTTCAAAACTATGAATACCTCTTAAATTTCTTTTCATGCAACCATTTGCTTTTGCTTTCAACTAAATAAAACATCCAGGAATTTATGTATTACCAATAGGCTAAAACCTTTTCCTAAAATCTGGCAAGGGAGGGACATATTGACACAATTTGATATTTTTCTTTAAAACAGAGACCTTTGCAGAGCCTGATTTTCTTTTAAAGTCCAGAGAAGAAATGCCCATTTTTAAAACTCTATCTCAAAAAAAAAAAAAAAACCCGTTTAATTTGCTGTGTTTCTTATTTAATTTTTAAAGTTCTTTGCTTAGAAAAAAAGAAGCAGAATGCAATGTGAATACATTTCATTTATTCCTGCATATTGTAGGAGAAACTAAAAACAACCAATAAATTAGCCAAGATCATAATGTGAATGGGAAAATATACAAGTCATTTACTCTACCATCAAATAAGATAGCCTAGGCCAACATTCTCAGTGTGAACTAGCTCCTTATAACCAGCAATGCTAAATGGTGTTACATAAAAAGGGGATTCTGTGGTCCAGTGAAGTTTGGTAAACGCCGGATAAACAAAATTCAACAGGTAGTGAAGGACTTCTCGGACCATTTAATATGCTAATGTCTATTGTAAATCATGTCACGTGTTACAATAGGCAGATTTTTTCCAGACAGAACTATTTAATAATGAAATCTTTTTTTTTTTCTCCTGTTGTTGGGCAGGAAGGGGGAAAATGTCTGGGCCATTGGTGAATATACCTGTATAACTAAAACTAGGTCTTGATATACCCTTTTCTTTACACATATTCCTAAGTGACTTTGTAGCAATACTTTACCTTAGTTAGAAATTTACATTTTTCTCTTTCACATTTGGTGTTATTTCGACAGATATTTGTTTTCCACTTTCGGAGGGAAAGAAATACCAACCTGAATGCTTCTAGGTATTCAACATCTCCCATGGGGGGGTCAAGGCCACCTGTCCAGGCAATATTTATATTATATCCTTCTCCAAGGCCTGTTCCAACCTGGGAAGAGAAAAATAAGCCACAGTGGGTAGAGAAGAGGGCAACTGGAAGAAAGCAAGAAGAGAGGAAAACAAACACATGGGAGCTCTTGAAATAAACATCAAACACCACGTCAAATCAGCCCAACCTTGCTTGACAACCAGTGCTCTGGGTTATGCACTTGTTCTGCACTGGTTCTTGGCCCCATGGGACAATTCAGTAATCTCGTGTAATTTAAAACACCAGCAAAGGACAAGAAAATTAGGGGTAATCATGCAATGCAATTACCTGAAAGATACAAATAAAAGTGGGGCTCTAAAGAAATAAACCAAACCTCATTTGGGGCTCCACTGCCAGGGAAAAAGTTCCCTTCATCATAGCGATGGAGTGAAATGTACAGGATGCTGGGGTCAGCATAAAAGGCCTGCTGGGTACCGTTTCCATGGTGAACATCCTACAAGGAAAAGAAAACAGATGACAAATACTGTCATGTCTAACTCTGTGTGGAGACGACCTTTCTGATTTCTACTTCCCTGTCTTTCTATCCCGCCCTCTTTCTCCTTTTCTGTCTTCTCACGACATCCCGTCCCCCTTTTTTCATTCTCCCATTCTGCCTGCTTCCACACCACCCCCTTTACTTCCTGAACTTTCAGGCAAATTACCCTTTAATGCACTCATTTTTTAAACTGGCTTCTAAAAATCAGGAAACCACAGCGAGCATGCCCTGGAGACTCCAGATGAGCAGTCATTGAGAAAGCCCAGTCCTTTGGTACAATTAGATATTTATACACCGGCTCTTTGTACTCTTTGCTTCAGTGATGGAATCTCGCATCCTGTTTTATGGAGGAATTTTATGACTTATTAACTGCCAACAGTTCATAACCCCTCAGGCTTAATTAACTAGCCTCATTGGCCTCTGAAAAAAGACTAATGTTTAAACTACAAACTAGTATTTTACAGAAGGATCTATGGCTTACAGAGCATTTTCACAATTCTTGAAAGAACACTAAACATACGTGTATGCATTGATTTGCCAAGTCCCACCATTAAGGTCAAAGGCTTTGCAACCAGCTGAGTAAATTGGCTTTCTTGAAGCATTCAGTTCAGTTAGCAATCCCTCAGCAGTTAGGATCACTTCAAAAGAGATGCCAGATGCAAAAAGGGCTTCATACTTCATTTTGGTAAGATCGCAACACGAGTCGAAGACACAGGAGCATGAGTTCATTAGCTCTGAAATCATTTGGGCCAAAGCAGAAAAATGGCATGGAGCTTTATGCAATCTATTGCAATCTGCCTAATTTTAATATTATATCGCAGCTCTGTTCCTAGCCTCCTTCCTGCTGTATTTTCCTTTCCCCACACCATCCATCACAACACACCCCATTCCCACTCAAAAAGGAAAAAAGAGAAAAGAAAAGCTTGTGTCATTAAAATGAATGAAAAATTCTTAAGACATTTGCATATGATAGTGATTCAAAACTTGACGATTCTTTTTTCTTACTGTTTATGATATAGATATATGCCAAAATTAACATAGGAAGTGGGAAAAATAAAACTAATAGCATTATTTTAAATGTCTTCACTGAAAGATATCAGGTGTTAACCTAAATTAATATGCTTCCTAGTATCTTCTACATAAAAATAAAATAACCATTCTTAAAAGACGATAATCTTTAGAATTGGTAATCAATAGAATATTCTTTGTGTCCAATAGAATATTATTGCCATAACTGTTTTTGTTCTTTAACTTATATACAGTTTCCGGTTCAGTTATTAAAAAGTTCTGGATAAATGGTAACTATATATTTTATGTCAGTACTTTATTTTATGTCAGTAAAAATCTATTTTCAACAACAATTCCTACGATTTCTGTCAGATACTACATAAATACCTTGTGTGAATTCTTTAAGAATTACATGTGATACCTGATGTTACCACTAATTTAAAATATAAGTAAACTGAGGTTTAGGGTGTTTCAGTAATTTTCTAAAACCATACAGAGAGTAAACTGCAAGATTGGGTCTTGAATCCATTTCCTCCTACTCCAAAGGCCAGACTCTTGATCATTATACAGTTAACTTGAACTTACATTCATTATTTCTTTGATACTCTTGACAAACCTGTGAGGTGAGGTTGTCAACCATTATTGCTCCTTGAGAGGCTTATATAACTTGCCTCCACTCCAACCTCCAGCCTAGTAATTCTTCACCAGATACCACCAAAGCCTCCTTTTGGTTCTGTAAACCTACATTGAGCTTGCCTTCTATGGTGTAGACATACAGTAATCTTCTCCTTTTAAATAGTATACATATCCAAAATTAATTAAAGAATCATAATGTTGGAGCAGATATGCATCATATAGAAAGTTGTTCCAGCTAAAGACATATACACCAGGAAAAAATAATATTTTGTATTAATTCCTGGACTTCTGAATATTCAAAGGAAAGAAAGGAAGAGATAGCAAAACTATTTTCCCTTATGTAAGCAAAAATGAAACAATTTAAGTCACATCTTTTGGCTTGTTACTGAATATCTAGAGAATGGACAAACAAAATATTTTGAAAAACAACAGCAAAGGAATGTTTGCATTTTTCCTATACAACAGCAATTTTAGTCAGGGTTTTAAGACACAGTTTGCTCTGGGCATAAATGTATCCACAATTCAAAAAGCGGAACAATATTGCCTCAATTGCTTTTGTTTCTCTAGGGACACTGCAAAGGTTTATTTAAGGAAGTCAAATATAAGATGATAAGTTGTCTCAGACATGAAATTACTTGTTCTTGAAAAGTGTGTTTGGTGTTTATTGGTGCATTCATTTTTTGAATAACGAATATAGTCTTGTCCACAGTATATGATTTTCAGCAGATATTATTCATTAAAATACACGAATCCATTCTAATATGCAGGCAAGCCTTGATTCTATATTCATATTCACCTAGTGTTTAGAGATGATGGTTAAATCCAAGTCTGTTTTTTGTTTTGAGCAACAACTTACAATATAACCTTGAGAATATCTTTTGTTTTGTTTTGTTTTCTTTCAGTTTTCTTTGCTGCAAAATATTCACACAAAGTACTGACTGCTTATGTATGATCTGAGGTTTATTTCTCCACAGTAACAAATATATACTAGACTAAGATAGGAAAATTATGGGTGATTGTGAGAAATTATTGTAGAAATGAAATCAAATGAATCATTAAAAGCCCCAAAATAGACCTTGTATCTAAAATATGCTCAGAAATGCTAAAAAAATCATTTCAATATTTTACTGGTTAAAAGGTATACTGTGAAAATTGATTCTGTACAAGGACTTAGAACCAATATATTTTAATTATTATGCTAAAATAACTTTGAATAAATCATACATTCTACCAGTTAATGTTATCACTCCTAATTATTTAGTATAGGGACTTGTGACAAAGGTATGAATGTACTTGATCAACAGTGAAATTTCTCCAAATCTAAGGACATTCGAATTAAATTTTCTTTTACAAACAGAGCCTACAAGGTATTATTTTCAAACTAAAAGTCACATTATTTAACAGCTACAGGAGTCATGCAGGCAAATCCTATTTCTAGGATAAATTAATGCTCTAAACACATAAGCCAGTCCCTTTCAGTTGAAAAGCAGGTACACCTGCTCCCTCTCCACACCAATCTGAATGTGTTTGCCATCTTCCTCAGAAAGAGAAGGGAATGAATGCACCCCACAGATCAACTAGAATCATTCCTGGATAAAATACTCAAAGTCTCTGAATTTGGCTAAGACCCAAAATAGGAAGTGAATTAGAACTCTGGCTCTGTATTTGCTGGGCATATAAAAATGCTGCAACTAGCTGCTAGACAGTGGAGTAGCTTTGCCATCTATTGGCCCTAGAATTTGTGGAACTAATTCACACCCATCAGTTACTGTTAATGACTTGAAATACGCAGAAATGAAAGAAACTCTTTTGCCATTGAAGCACCTTCTCCTCTTCTCCTTTTGCTAACTTGCAGAATAGACCTGTCAGCTAGGGGGAACGGATGTCTCAGGGCCACGTGGCACTTTAAAACTTCCTTCTCCACAGCTGGAAGAAACAAGAATTTCCTCAAAGCAGCCTTGCAGCTGCAGAATTTGGAAGAATTGAAAGTAAGAATATGTGGGCTGGTGGTGATCTCAGAGGCAACCCTTTGGACAGAACTTCATATATTTAGAGAATTTGAAACAAAAACCTCTAATGTACGACAGCCTGTTGGGAAATCAATATCCTTTATGATTGGATAATGGAGCAAAGTCATAATCAAAGGCCAGTAAGCTTACAGGAAACTCCTTTTGAGCTACCAAGTAACTTATTTTAAAAATTGTCTCAAATTTTCCCCACCACTCTTTTATTTCTCTACTGGATTAACATAGCTTTTAAGTCTGTTGTACAATTCATTACCTTGAGTTTGGATATCACAAATGTGCTTTCAAAGGGGACTCAACAGTTTTTTTTTTATTATCTTCACAGAATCATAAAATAGTAGCAGAGCACATTCCTCAGAAAGTAAATACTAAAAAATTCTTAAGGATAGAACAACCAGTTGATCAATCAACCATTGTCCTTCCCATAAAATTTGGACAAATTTTTTCCCACCACAATCTTTGGTCTTCATCTGCTATCCTTTCTTCAAGTTTTTGGCCTATCTTTCTGGCATAGAACTCACAGAACGAGAAGCGTATTAAATTTTTTAAAATGTAATATCTTATAAATTATGCAAAACAGTAATAATTAATTACTTAAAATGTCATTTTGTATGTACATGGAAAAATAGGTACTGATGTCCACATTTTTGTGAAATTGTAAAACGTTGCTGCTGTAGTATATATAGGCCTTCAAAACATTTCTTGAATGGTAAACTATGACATACATTGGAATTTAAGCATGTTTGGAAAGTGCATGGATAGTTGGGTTTCAACATTCTTCACACCAAAGTACTTACAGAAAGTTTACAATACAGTGTGTGAAAAACATCCATTCCAACCAAGCACTGCAAATGGGTATCAGTCTTCCATTCCTTTTATCTTAACTAAGTATTTCTTCACATGGCTTTGCTTGTGCTCTCTCAACCCTTTGGTGTGCCTGCTTAACTGAATCCAAGGGCTGGAGGGGGAGGCCACGACTTCCAATAAGATTTAATTATGAATGCAGATATGAACAAGATTTAGACTATTAAGCCTTGAACTTCAAAAAAACCTTTAACATATTTTGCCTTTAAATCTTTTATCACCTGCAAAAATTAATTAAGTGCAGATGTAGCAGGTTCGGTTTGGATGCCAAGGTTCATTTCCTGTCTATGCTTTGTCAGACAACCTATTACACCTCCTTGTGAACTGGAGGCAAACTGAAAACGGGGCTCATAAATCACCATTCAGCTCTCTTTCGCCCTTTCCTAGGTTGGTCCTTTTTGTATGGGGCAGATCTCCAGCTCATTATTCACGAGTATACTATAGACAACATGCCAAGTGTCATCTGCTTTCAAACAAACCATTTGTTAAACAAATTATAACTCTATTGTGTAAGAATGCATCATGTTAAAATGCAAGACTAATCTAATGCTCTGACTTTTAATCACTCAGGGTTCCTGCAGGGAGTCATCCCAAACTGGCATCTGAGACCTGGGATCTTTTCAGTAAGAATGACATGCTGACTTGTTTTAATAATACCACTGTTGCACAACAAGCAACATGATTGCTAACCAGGGGAAGTGGCCAATTGGTTACCAAAGCAACAGCATTCTTTCCAGCACATCTGACTATGTAGTCTATATTCTGCAGGGAAAAGTAAATTCAGGTTCTGTTGGGTTATTTTAACTGTGGAAGTATCAATTCATTTAAGGATCATAAAAGTTGCCCTGATCTGCGCCTTCTTCTCATTAAATTGCAGTTAACACCATGAAAGTGAAACGTGAATGTTTATGGTTTCAGAACTGCAATCCTGAATTTAATGAGTTTCCACATTCAAAGGAAACGCACCCTTCAGTTGTTTGCAAGTGCTAAAAGCAAGACAACCTAACAGAGAAACACAAATCCACTCCCTTTTATCTAGAGTCACTGAAATGCAGCTCTGGCCAGGAATACATACCAGATCTACAATCAATATCTTGCTTATATTTAGTTGGTCTCTCAAGTATTTGGCGGTAATTGCAACTGAATTAAAAAAGCAGAACCCCCTGCGGAATAGAGAAGAACAGAGAAATAAGAAAGCAAATCATCCAGGAAAACCATTATAAATAATGTTCAGAGCATTTTTTTAAATGCTATATGATCTCTGAAGCCATAAATCTGCTTCTGGGAGTACCTCGCAAGATTTTTCAGTCCATCTGCTAACAATTAGAGGCTTCGGAAACATGCACGGGGCAGGTGACCGCCAGGAACCGTGGCGCTTGGAGATGGGCAACAGTCCCTGGTACTTACATGGCTGTGGATTCCTCAGCGTGATGGCCAGGGGGCCTCACAACAGCAAACCCATTCTGTAAGAACAAGACAGGTTTTTGATGGTCAGATATAAGGGGGGATTGCTTGGATCTTCACGCACTATGGAGCATTAGGCATACACACACAAAAAACTGAAGTCTCTTAGACTCTTCTGAGCTTGTCTTTGTGCCTCTCCATTACCAGTCATAGAATGAACAGAAACAATATATAAGATCACATTTTCTCAGATTATGTCTCAAAAAGAAGGCTCCCACAGAGTCAGGGGAAGAACAAGGATTTGGGAGTTGTACCTAGTGGGCAAGCACGCACATCAGCTGTTAAACTAACATGATTCACTTTTAAGAACAGCTTCTTATTTTATGACATCAACATCCTATGAGGAAGAAGGAATTCACTCTTGGTGCAGGTTTGGGTCAAAGTTCGGAAAGACCAGGGAAGATCCAAAGTGAAAATTCTTTAACTGGATCCCTTCAATGGTTATTTCCACTCCACTGTCAGCAAAATGATAAATTTACACTCACACACTCACGTACACACAAAAGAAACCCCAGAAAGGTGAAAAAGAGAACAATGGAAAGCCCATATTTCTTCCAGTCTATAAATTTAGCTTGGATGACTGCCAAGACTTGCAACTTTATTGGATTCCCTAAGTCAATTCCTAGCCCATGTTTTGGAATTTTATAAAGAATTCCAGGGCTGAGTAGCAATCAGATCTATCCATGATCAAGAAATGCCTTAACCTCCAGATTAGTTGGAATGCATCACGGAAAGCTGAAGTAACTCCGGCACGAAGACAGAGAACTATAAATCCTTGCAAAGCCAGCATGCTCAGAAAAATTCTGTTGTTTGACGTGAAAAATAATCATTTATCACATGCTTTACACCACCCTTCACTTAACTATGGTTCAAGTAACATGTTCAAAAGAGAATGTTTCTTTAATACACAATCCTAAAAATTTTGAAATAACTTTAATATACCCCAGAGGTACTTTTTTTAAACCTTTCACAGCAAGCAAAAAGACATTGAGAAAACTCATCTATTCTCTAGGTCTTTAAACATATATACATTTTTCCAAAATATGGCCATTAACACATGATGAGTTAATTTGCTATATATTTTGGTGAGTATATACAATGATAATTTCGGAAGCAAATTAGAAGTCTAATAACATAACACCAACTAGAAATCTAGGAATGGTGATAAACATACTCCCTGTTCTTGTTCTTAAGGTACTTACTATCTATCTGGCAATAAAAGAT
Source organism: Indri indri (assembly GCA_004363605.1). Lineage (NCBI taxonomy): Eukaryota > Metazoa > Chordata > Mammalia > Primates > Indriidae > Indri > Indri indri. Next base: position 14,177 of record RJWJ010006412.1, on the reverse strand, counting down.
TAATATGAACGAAACTGTTAGTGAACAACCCAGGACAACAGAGACTGAAATATTAATATTGTATATATACTGAGACTATGGAGTGCTTTAGGACTTCTGAAAAAGAAGAATTTAGTAAAGATTATGATAGAGTCAGCATAGTTGACTGGGAAAACAATAATTAGGATGAAAATAATAAATATAGAATTCAAGGCAATATAATTAGCATATAAAGAACTTTTATGATTAGATTAACAATACTGAAAATCTTTTATAATTCAATGATGATATTATGTTTCATGGGTAAAGAGCATGACTAAACAATACAAAGAAGCAAACATCCAGTGACCAATAACTATAAGAAAAAATATTCAACTTAATTAGTGATCAAATAAACACACCTGAAAATCCCAATGAGAAGCCATTTTTCCACCCAGGAAATTGGAGTGTTTAAAAATACTGCTGACAATTGAGTGATACCTTACATAGTAATATAGTGCTTATAGAGGGATAATTTATTAATATTACAGCTTTTCTGGAAAATCTCTCTATTTATCCAGAGTCTTTAAAAAACATCGACACCCTCTGCATTATTAATGTATTTAAAGAATTTTTGTCCTAAACGTGTTATTAACTATGTATACAGCAATTATTTTCAAAATAATGTTTTGTTTATAATGGGAAAAACAGCAATTACCTAATTAGCTAATATTAGCAGAATGGTTAATAAATTATGGGACATTTATACAATGGAATATTAGACAACCATTAAAAATTTGGTACTGTACATATTTAAGTGAAACAGAAAATACTTTATAATTTTAATTTTCAAAGTGGTAATGTTAATAATATATACAGTGTGATATATCTAAGGGAAGGTAGTATATGGATTATTTTATTTTTAATTTATAATTTCATATATTTTCCAAAGGGTTTCACAATATACATGAATTATTTCACAGTGAAAAAAAATATTGTAAAAGAGAGAAATTGGAGAAGTAGATGTTAATGGGTCTTACCAGAAGAATTGTGTTCATATACGTAGAAAAAGGATTTAGAGAGCAGTTTGGGCAGAGGAAAAAACATGTTCTCAAAGAAGAAAGGATTTTAGAAAGTGCTACAGAAGGAAGCCATTCCGACTAGAGTTCATTCATGCATATTAAGGAACCAAATGGAAGTAATATCTCATAGGTAATTCGCTGGATTATAAAAAACTATAAAAACGGACTTGAATTCCTTCTTCCTCTTTTCTCTTACAACCGAAGGGTCAGACTTTCACTTTCTAATCTTCGACAATGACCTCCAGCATTCTGGTAGACTGCTTCTGAAACTGCTTGATCTCAGGTTGAAGATGATCTTCTTGCCAATATCAGCAAACCCTTTCTCAATCATCATGACCCACCCAAACCTTCCATTGTGCCCTCAGGAACATCAAACTCCCTTACATTTTCTTGTCTTTTCTGAGTGCCACCCTTTCCTTCGCTAAAACCTTGCAAGGTTGCTTCTCCCACAGTCTGCTCCACTGGTAGCTGTTTCCTCTCTCACGCCTCACAAACCTGCCTATAGCAGCAGGGAGAGCTGGTCTTCTTGTTTCTTCTCTGCTGCTTTGAGAGCCCAAAGCCCAATGCACCCACACCTGCAACACTTTCTAGTAAAAAAGGATTGGATGACCCAGAAAAAGAGAAGACAGAACACAGTAAGATACCTACAGCTAAGTCCTGAGGCAATGTGGCTCATTCTTCTATTACACTGCAGAAGGTGCTGGTCCTCCTAAAATCTGTCACACCACCTTCAGTTTGGATTTCAGCCCCTCCTACTTTTCTGCTATCACTCATCAAACTTTTCACACAAATATGTTAAATGCATATTAAAATCCCCCCCAATTATATGCATCTCATTAAGATTGAAACAGGCTCAAATTTCTGCCATTAAAAAATATAAATACAATATTAATATATAAATAATCTACATCCTCAATCCCATCAATCCCTCCAGCTGCCATACTTTTTTTCTTCTCTTTTTAATAGCCAAAATTCTTAAAAATGTTGTCTATCCTGCTTTCTCCTTTCTCCTTTTCCTCACCTCTGCCACGGTCATCAACCTCTAATTTCTTTTCCAAGCTCATTAGTCCACTAAAAAGCTCTTATGAAGGTCACCTAGGGCCTCCATGCCACTGAATCCAAGGACATTTTTATTCTCTCAGCCTGCTGGTCCCTCCTTAGCTTTTAACATTATTGACTATATCTTCCTTTTTACAAGACTCTTCCCTTGGCTTCTATGACTTCATAACTCTCCTAGTTTTCCTATCTCTCTTTCCACTCGCTAATCAGTCTCTCCTGAAGGCTCATACTGAGTCTGCTCAATAAATATTGAAGTTACTCAAGGTCAAGTCTTAGCCTTCTCTCCACCTTCCACATTTTCCAGGCAATGCCATCACTCACGAATTCAACCATCACCCTTGATGTGAGACTTCACAGACTTCTATTTCCAGGATGAACTCTTCTCTGAGCACCAGACTAATATATCTTCCCACCTACTCAGTATCACTTGACTATGTCAAGATCACTTAAAATTCAATATACCCGGGCCAGGCACGGTGGCTCATGCCTGTAATTCTAGCACTCTGGGAGACCGAGGTGGGTGGATTGTTTGAGCTCAGGAGTTCAAGACCAACCTGAGCAAGAGCGAGACCCCGTCTCTACTAAAAAAATAGAAAGAAATTAGCTGGACAACTAAAAATATATAGAAAAAATTAGCCAGGCATGGTGGCGCATGCCTGTAGTCCCAGCTACTTGGGAGACTAAGGAAGGAGGATCATTTGAGCCCAGGAGTTTGAGGTTGCTGTGAGCTGCGCTGACACCATGGCACTCTAGCCAAGGCAACAGAGTGAGACTCTGTCTCAAAAAAAAAAAAAAAAAAGGAATTCAATACACCCAAGATCAATCTCCCAATCTTCTCCCAGTCTTCTCTAGCTTAGCAATGGTACCGTGATTCTTCTTGTGACTCAAGTCAGAAACCATTGAATTGTCCTTAACGGCTCCCTCTCCCTAACCTTCCTTCAACTCATTTTAATTTATGGCCAATTCCTGTAGAGTTTGCTTCTAAATATCACTCAAACTTATGCACAGATATCTGTATCCATTTCTTGAATACTTTGCCTTTTGAATTTCTGCCTTTCTTCCCACCACTCCTCCAGTAATTATTCCCAGTGATTCTAATATCCACACAGACAATCCATTCAATACCCTGATTTCTCAGTTTTCTGACTCCTTGCCTTCCACACATTTATCTTCTTTTTACAGTCATACTCCTAGACCCTGTCATTACCAGTAACAGCATCACCTCCATAATCTCAGTGTCAACTATCCAACTCTCCTACTGTCTTGTCTTTCCAGTTTAAGCTTCAACTGCACTGGGACTTCTAATCCATTGATCTTATTTAGTATTTTCTATTCATCATTCACCCCCACCACCGTGCTCAGTTTCCACCTTATCTAGGTTACACTTCAAACCCACATTTTATTCACTTTCTTGTATATACATTTAGTCATCTTGTCCTTTTCTTCCTCCAACATACTCCCCTCTAGTAGTCTACTCAGGCTGCCGTAAAAAAAAATGACGAATAATAGTATTAAACCATGTTATACCATAAATATAATACATAAAAATAATATAGCACAAATAATAAAAACTAATATTTTATTATTCATGTCATCTTAACATTATCTTCTGTTAGGCAGATAATATTATTACCTCTATCTCACAAATGAAAAAATTGAGGCACAGAAAGATTAAAGAACTTGCTTAAGGTTCAAATCTAGCAAGTGGCAGTGCTGGGATTCCACCCTGGACAATATGACACGAAGGAACAAGCATTTAAGACTAGAAAACTGCACAATCTGGTCTCTGCCCACCTAAGACATAAAAAGAAACATGCATTCTGTCTGTGCTTTTGTTTCCTAGCACACCTTCTAAAACCCTTTGATTATCTGAAATGAAGTGTCTTTTTTGTATGTTACTAAGATCGTGGGTGGCTGGGGGCTCCTCAATAGCCTCAGTATGGGGCTGGCTGCCAGAGGAACCAACAACAGGATTAGAGGGTTGGAAATTTCAGCCGTACCCTCCAACCCCCAGAGAGGGGAGAGGGGCTGGAGGTTGAGTTGATTACCAATGGCCAATGGTTCAATCACACTGCCATAATGGAACCTCCATAAAGACCAAAAAGGAAAGGGTTTGGAGAGCTTCCAGGCTGGTGAACATGTGGAGGAGAGGGAGGGCGGCATACTTGGAGGGAGGCACGATTGAAGAGGGCATGGAAGCTTTGCGTCCCCCTCCCATACCTTGTCCTACATATCTCTTCCATCTGGCTGTTCCTACATTGTGTCCTTTATAATAAATCAGTAATCTAGCAAGTAAATTGTTTCCCAGAGTTCTGTGAGAGCCCTCCTAGCAAATGATCAAACATGAGGAGGGGGGCCTGATAACCTCTCATTTATAGCCAATTGGTCAGAAGCACAGGGGGGTTCTGATTCTCTCCCTAGCTCGAGAGTATCAGGATTGAGTTAAATTGTAGGGCACAAAGCAGCTATCTGCAAAGAATTGGACAATTGTCCAGTGTGGAAAAACAACAAACATCTGGTATCTGAAGTACTCTGTGTCACAAATGGGATTAAAGCCCTAATGAAAGAGGCTTCACGCAGGCTTGGGCTGGTTTGCCCTTCTGCCTTCTACCACATGAGGACACAGTGTTCCTCCCCTCAGGTGGAGGCAGCAGTAAGGCACCATCTTAAACACAGAGAGAGCTCTCACCAGACAACCACACCTGCTGATGCCTTGATCTTGGACTTCTCAGCCTCCAGAACTGTGAGAAACTAAATTTCTATTTGCTATAAATTACCCAGTCAGTGGTAATTTATGCTGACAGCACAAACAGGCTGAGATACTCTGCAACATGCTCTTAGAGATCTGACAACCCCTGTTTCTGAGAACTCATCTCCATTTGTAAAGATACACCTCTTAGTATGATTATTTACTTGTTTTTGTTATTTTTATTTATATGATGACAAATCCTATAAATGATTTATTATTTAATATTTATGAATAATTAATGCCTTCTTCTCCCCTCCCCAAGTATATGCTTTTTACCTACCATTTTATCCTCTACACTTACGTAGTGTCTGACATTCAGTGGCAGTGAAGAATGATAAAATAGGTTTGTGACTAGACACTTCCCTGGCTCTTTACCTCTCCCTCTGGCCATTACTCTAGTTTGGCCTTAGCTGAAAGTTCTTCCTTTTCTCAAGGGCCTCAGATTTTGCATCCCAGATTTTTGTGGGAAGTTGCCGATTAGACTTCGGAGCACCTTCTTTCTTAGAAACACACAAACTAGATTCTGCCCTACAATTGATGGAATCTTTGATTTGATGAAACAGTGTGGAAAATGCTTTAACATGAGACTGCTATTCTTACAGAGGTATCTGTCTTTCACATTGAGTCCTAAGCTTCTTGACAGGGAATTTGTTTAGCTTTTTTCTGTATCCTTTATTGTCTAGCACTAAGAATTGTTGTTTATTATACCACCTGAACCAGATTTTTCCTTGGCTCAAGAATAGGTATTTTTTCTGAATGTTTTCCAGTGAGTTTCTTAAAATAATCTATTTACTGTTTTTCAAAGAACTCAAAAGTCAGTAGACTAGTCTCACAAACATATACAATGAAGAATTCAGTGACTCGGTTTGTTATTTTCTCATATAATACTAATGATAATAGATAATGTTTTTTATTTTGTGAAAACAAATATGTTTTCTCAAACTTTGGAGTGCATATGATAGTCTTACTAAATCCCTTTTAATGTGTAAGCATGTAAGACTGTTATAGTGAAACAAATGCCATATTACTCAAGACAATTTTGATTTTTTTCTACTTTAAAACATGGAAAAACTAGTTGCTTTATATTTTATTCTAGGTTATGAAGACCAAGCAGTTAATCTAAGTGAATGCACCCTATAGTACTTTTCTGTGGATTTATATGAACTTAATGGTCATATAATTTTTATTTTAATAATCTGATCTTTAAAATCTCTTTTCAAGTTTTATATTCTCTTCAGTCATGAATATGACTAATAATAGAGCTTTGGCAGTATTTTAACATCACCAAAAGTAGCAATTAGTGTTTCAAGTACTGAATGCTCACACCCCCACTTTCTAGTTGCTGTTTAGATTGTTGTGTTATGAACGTTTCTCCTTAGTTTAAAGGGAAGAAATGATGTTTTCGGGTTCCACCATATGAGAGACTATTTCATTGTCAAATACAGCCACGTGGCACCCAGGAAAGAAAACCAATGACACATGTAAAAATGGATTTCAAGAAAAGGAATCCAATCATTTTAGACTAGTCTATTTTCATAACTGATGAAATTCACATTTTCTGAACAAATATATCCAAATGTCAAATTTATTTTTATATTCCTTATGTACACAGTGAAACTCTCCCCAGGCAAATAAAGGGCAGGCAGTAAACAAATCACTGGAACCACTTTAAACACTCATTTTTTGACTTTACATACTTCACATAAGCTAAGTCTATTGCCATGGCAATGATTGGTACAGAAAATTCAGAAAGTGCAAAATAAGCTGATCATTTTACTTGTCACATTCATTAAGATTGCCCCACAGACAACAGAAATGTATATTTTCATTTCTCTAACACCCCCATGGCCAAGCAGGTAGTAAATGGGTGATAAGAACCACTACCAATTCCAATTATCACACTAATCTAGTTTTCAAAATTATAGAAAATAAGGGCCTAATCGCCGCTGATGAAAATGATACAGTAAGAACAAATTGTATACCAGAATCAGCCAACAAATACAGAATCCAAAACAGAGAAGCAAAGATTGGACAGACTTTTAAAAACACTAAGCAATGAACTAGAGCTTAAACTAACACTACCTGCAATGCCCAGTAGTCTGGTTAGCCACGTACTAATTTTGATTTATTTATTCTGGATAATACTGTAATTGCAATGCAGAGAATCGAAAATCTATGCAACATTTATAAACCGATAATAAGAGATGATTATGTTTCTTTGTTAGAAGTAGTTGATCAAATATAAGATTTTTTTTACTTATTTTTTTAAATAACTATTTTGGGAAACTATAAGAGCAAAATCAAAGAAATACATCCTGAGGAGGAAAATGTTTTATGTATAATATAATTGCTTACTATCCAAAGACTAATTGAGCATGTCAGAGTAGCTGATTGGGATTTTGTTTTTAAAATTTCTCTTTTAGTGCATTGCTAATTTAGAGCTCAGTAATTACCTTCCAATGCCTAAGTATCAACATTAAAGTATTTCTAAATGTACTAAAGTATCAATGCTTAGTGAAATAATATGTATCAAAACCAAGAACAGCATGGAAAAATTCTACAGCATATATTTCCAAGTGAAGATGTGATGGTTGAATTATTACTTCCAATACATTTGCTGAATTGAAAATTCATATGCAATGTTCTATGTGCTTGAAATATTTCACTGGAAGCCAAAAAAATCCCAGCTACTCCAAATGCATATTGATGTATTACCGATTTTGAAAATGACTTTAAGAAACGCTCTTTACCTAAATATAAATTGAGGTTTTTGTTGTTGCTTTGTTGTAAGAAGAATAGTTGGGGATATTTTAACCTACTTTGCTACTCAGTGATAACTGTAATTATCAAACAGGTCTGTGCACAGGCTATTTGGCGCTGGTAAAAAGAAGTATTGAAAGCAGCTGGTACTTATAATTTACATAACTATGCTAGGACAGCACAGTTTTTCTCCCAACAAATTGGTTTGCTCATAAGTGCCCTTTTCAATCTCCCAATAAACTTACTTGCCATGTGAACAAGTCTTTTACCTTGTGACGGAACCAGATAGTAATGAAAATAAAGCATGCATTAGCTGGTTTAACACATTTTAAAAAAATATTTACAGTAATGAACTTCTGATTCTTTATATTCAGTTGCACAGAGGTCAAGTAGTCAGAAATATGGTAAAAAAATAACAATCTTGAAAGAGTTAATATTCTCCTATTATAGTCAAATTTCGTTTTTAAAAAATCATTGCTTGAAGCAATTGTGTTCTCCATTGGACCCTGTTAAGGTTTTTTAGTTGTTTTTGGTTGGGGGAAGGTGGGTAATGATATCTGGTGCAATGAGATTTAAAATGTAAATAATAACTGCTTATCTAGCCACACTAAGCACTTTATTTATAAAGATTTCCCCCATTTATTTAGGTAAAGTCGAATAAGTCAAATACAGTCAATCGGAATTTTCTAGCTCCTTGTGGAACACCCATGACAGGTCATCCGAATTTGACTCTGTATCCCCATCCAAAATGGTGCTGGTTACACTCAACATAATGTTATGAGATTCCATTCTGTTATGTAAAGAAACTGAAAATCATTCAGTGGAAATTGAACATAGTGCCCTTGTTGATATCACTGGATATTAAAATCATTGAATAAGGTCTTACATCAAAGTTGGATGAATACCACCTTCCCCTGCTATCACTCTCTGGTAATGGATTGAAGGATTTAGATCATCAGAAACCAATTTAGGAGCAGAGAAAGAAACACAGATAGAGTCTTTCATCCTGCCTCACCTCCCCCAGTTTTGTTAATCTTGTAAGAGCTTGTGCAACAATTGGCTCAGGTTCCTCTTTTCAGGAATGGCACAGACATACCTATGTTGTTAATATAGTCTTAAATAAGCCGTAATCACAACTAGACCATAATGAATATTATAGCTTGTCATTTATTTAACATGCCCATACCAGCTCCATTTCAAAGTTCCTATTCAAATAGTAACTGTAGATCCTTGACATACTATACTGTAAGGTCTTCCTCCTTAGCTACACTAATCTCTGAAATATAGTTACACATGATTTAAATTATGGCAACAGTAATGTAAAAACAGAACATTTCCTTTCTCAGCTTTAGTTTATTAAACTTCATTTAGAAGTAAAAAGCAATGTATTGTGTCTGCTAAGATTATAGTTGGTTTGTCTTAACATACAAGTCTTTATGAAAAAGAGAAAAGGATCACCCAGTCAATAGTCACTTCCTAATGATATCTGAACCATTGGTAAAATTTGACACTAGAATTAGTAAATCAAGGTCAGTCTTTTGTGTTACCTGTTACTGAAATTCACCATATGCATATTTTGGAGTATGCAACTATATCCCTAAGACAAGTTAACTTCAGCTTTAAAAGAGAACTTTTAAAAAGACACTTTGCTTTAGAATCAACACTATTAATCCACAGCCTCTGAGGGAGGGAACTTTCACAAAGGAAGTTTGTGTCTCTCACATGCTAGAGAGTCCAGGAGGTTAAGGGAGGTGGAGAGATTTGCCAAGAAAACAATAAGGGACATGTGGGAATACCATTTGGTTTCTTTGAGCCAGCTCAACAGAGCCAGGAAAACAGGAGCCCAGCGTTAGAAGTTTAACTGAATGGAGGACCCCAAAGCATATGCACAGCTGCCAGCCCTGCTCCCTAAAGAATGCAGAAGGAAGGAGTTTGTTGACAGCACTGGAAAATAGTTCTCAAGAAGCCTGGCATCTGTGGCTCATAACAGCTACAGCCTTCGGCCTGGCAAAGCTGTGGCTACAGATAAGACTAAATGCATTCATGTAAAACTAGGCTCCTGCTAGGAAGGAGACAGGGCATCTGATGGTGCTTATATTACATGTAACTTACGTTGAGCCTTTTATGAAAATATTAACAATGGATCCACTATGAAGAAGTTGTTGTTGTCAGGGGGGAAATCATCAGGATGTAGGTCTTGGGAAGGCAATAATAACCTACTGAAAGCAATTTGTTTAGTTTATCAACCAGTGGTCTCATTTGACACAAGGCCCAACAATCCTAAGTGGCTGAAATTTTTGAAATGTGATTGGTTTTTGGATCACTTTGACCAAAAAATATCAGGTATTTTTTTATCATGTAAACAAGGCCTCAGTATGTAAAACTTCAAGAAAAGGAATTATGGAAGAAGAGTTTTTGCTTTTGTTTTGTTTGTTTGTTTTTTTGGAACCAGAAATAGTTTTCTTGAGACAGACAATCATAGCCTTTCGTGAAGATAACAGCACAAAAGAATAGTAATAACCAAGACCTGAACAAAGATTATATCAACAAATGCACCAAAGTAAGATCTCTTTTGTAATAAAAGTCATACATTACTACAGTAGGTTTGCATTCAATCAATAGTGGTACTAGTATTTTTGGTATCATTTAGTACATACAAACATTTTCAATTAGATTTATAAAACTTCAAAAATTTTAAGAGTAACTCTCAGCAATGTACAATCTATAACCATTATCACAATATCTAGGTTCTTTGGGTAGATGATTTTAACTTTGACCACATTATTATTCTAATGTAAATTTTGTTCTTTCATAAACTACAATATAATTGTTCATGGCCATACACTATAAGAATGGCTACCAACAAGTGAATTTCATCAATTTAGTCAAAACTAAGTAATTGAATACAAATTTAAACTGAAGAAATTAAATTATGTAGCATTATGTTCTTATTATCATTATGTATAAAGAACACCAAATCACAATCATCAGACTCACTAATCAAACTCACAAATCATCAGGGAAATGAAATTAAAACCACAATGAGATATCACCTTACCCCTGTCAAAATGGCAATTAATAAAAAGTCAACAATAGATGCTGGCGTGGATGCAGAAAGAAACACTTATACACTGTTGGTGGAACTGCAAATTATTACAACCTCTATGGAAAACTGTACAGAGATTCCTCAAAATAATAAATACAGACTTACCATTTGACCCAGGAATCCCACTATTGGGTGTCTACCCAAAGGATAATAAGTCATTTTATCAAAAAGACACTGGCACTTGAATGTTTATTGCAGTACAATTCACAATCACCAAGATGTGTAATCAACTTAAGTGCCCATCAATTCATGAGTAGTTTAACAAAATGTGGTATATTTACACCATGGAGTACTACTCAGCCATAAAAAAAATGAATTAATGTCTTCTGCAGCAATTTGGATGGAACTGGAGACCATTATCCTAAGTATCTCAGGAATGGAAAAACAAACACCACATTTACTCTCTAATAATCTGGAACTAAACAGTGGGCACACATTGGCACAGGAAAAGTAAAAGTCATTGGCAATCAAGAAGGGGGGAGGGGAGAAAATGGAGGGATTAAAAACTAATCTAACAGGTACAGCGAACACTATTCGGGTGATGGGCACACTAATAGCCCTAATCAAGCATTATAAAGGCTATCCATGTAACAAAAACATTCATACCCTGTTAACATTTTGAAATAAAAAAGACCACCAAATCAATTGATCATATTTTGTATTTTACAACAAGTTGGGGTGTGTGTGTATGTGTGTATGTGTGCATGCATGTGTGAATGAAATTTACTGCCATATAAAGTTACAAAGATGTAAAATACTTATGTTCTCCAAGTGCATGTGATACCTGCAATTTGGACACTAGTATCAAAAAAGCAAAACAATGTCTTTTGCAGAGATTGAAACAAAAAAGTAAGGAAACTTCTGCAATATATATAAACTAGCAGGTATCAAATTTAATAGTGTCAAAGATTAAAAAACAACCATAAATCACTTGGAAGATATTTTCTATTTCTCATTATTTATTTGTTCTATATTTTAAATATTGAGGTGAAAATATAGCAGTAAAAAACTTTGTAACTAAATGCTAACGTAAAGACTAGAATTAATTTCAGGAAGCGTTCTTTCCCATTTATGTTATTTTTTAAACTATCATCAAGACATTGACTAAAAGTGTAAAGCAAGTTTCAGGGACTGAGAAAAGTTCAGTAAGGTTTAGAGGTGAGAGAGATACAGATTGCTGGAGTCTGAAGAAAGATGCAGCAACTTTTAGTCAGTATAAGCTAAACCACATACAAGTAATGAAATCTGGACAGTCCAAAGTCAAGAGCCAAATGGAGGCTGGAAATAGGCAGATCCAATTACCATGGAGCAGACAGTTAAAACTACAAACCAGACATTGAAATATTAGCCATCAGAAAAGTAGATGGACAGACTAAAGACCTAGAAGGGGATAAGATTGCACAACGGGAACACTACAGAGAGGCCAACCAGGTGACAGGTCTTCGTTCCTGAGCAAAGAATATGAATAATAGGTAGAGTCACCTTTTACCTCACCCAAGAGCTTTTAAGTGTTTGTTAGTCACTTTTCAGAGCTGTAAATCAGTTCGTAAGTGGCTAACTTAAGTGTTTTCAGAAAGAGTTGGAGCACCTGGTACAGCCGAAGGTCAAAAACAAGGTAGTTTCCCACAAGAGTAAATATATAACTGCCATCGTTTCTCCCTTCCTCAGATATTTCCATAGCTATTCAACAGCGGATGTGCAGAAAGTATGTAAGTAACATATTTGTCCTTTCCTCCATTTAAGTTGAATAATCAAGTAGAGAAATAAGTCAATGTGCCCCTGTTCTATCGTTAGCATTTGTCCTTTATGAGTGTGACACATAGAATTTGAAACTGGAAAGAATTTCAACATCCTCTCAAAAATGAATCTGTTTTGGAGAGCCACACCTGACAAGGAGGAAGAAGGATTTGCAAAACCTTCAGTCTGACAAAGTAACAATAAATAACTAAAGAAACCATGCTTTTCTTTAAATCCTTGAATAACTCTGGACACAAAGAAACTTTTAAAAGAATTAAACTTCAAAGAAACAAGCCCTTTCTAGCCTCTACTGATTTTTTTAACACAATGCCTAGGATGTAATCGAATATTACAAGAAAGGCAAAGAAAGGAAAAAAATGAGACTCATACTCAAGTGAAAAATAAGGTAATAGAAACAGACTCACGAGTGACTCAGAATTACCATATAAAGATCTGAAAATAATTATGATGGGCATGTTACAGAATCTATAGGAAAGGATGGATCTAATGATGAAGTGACAGGGAATTTCAAAAGAGATCTCACACCTGTAATCCCAGCTCTTTGGGTGGCCGAGGTGGGAGGATGGTTTGAATCCAGGAGTTCGAGACCAGCCTGGACAACATAATGAGACCCCATGTCTGCAAAAAATCTTAAAAATTAGCCAGGAGTGGTGGCATGCACCTGTAATCCCAGCTACCCAAGAGGCTGAGGCAGGAGGATCGCTTGAGCCCAGGTTAGAGTCAATTATGATCATGCCACCACACTCCAGCCTAGGTTAGAGAGTGAGACCACATCTCTAAAAAACAAACAAACAAAAAAGAACTAAATGAGAATCTTAGAAGTGAATAATACAACATGTGCAATGAAAAATTATTTGGATAGGATTAGCTGCAGTTTGGGCATAATGGAAGACAAAGAATTTAGAGATAGGTCAAGAGAAATCGTCCAAACAGAAGTACAGAGAAGAAAACAAGACTGAAGGAAATGAACAGAGCCTCAATGTCCATTGGAACAGTATGAAGTGATCAAATAAATATATAATAGGACCCTCAGAAAGACAGGATATAGAGAAGGAGGCAGGAAAATGTATTTGAAGAAATATTAGGTAAAATTTCCCTAATTTTTGTCAAAAACAACAAGCCATTGACACATAAAGTGCAATGTACTTAAAGTAGGAAAAATACAAAGAAAACCATACATAATCATAAAGATATATGAAGACTCTTAAAGAAAGCCAGAGAGAAAAGATGCATTAAGTTATTAAAGGGATCAATGACAGTCATGTCAGCTGATTTTTCATTATAATAAAAAAGAAAAAGAAAAAGAGAGATTACATTGGAAAGATATTTTTAAAGCGTGAAATACCTGTCAACATAGAACTCTGTGGCAAATGATAATATTAATCAAAGATTGAAGGAAAAGAAAAACATTTTCTTATACACAAAAGATGAGAGAATTTGTTGCCAGTAAAGCAGCAATGCAAGGAATGTTGAAGGAAATTCTTCAGATTGAAAGGAAATGATACCAGATGGAAACCTGGATCTGCCTGAATAAATACAGAACACTAGAAAGATTAAATATGTCACTAAATGTAAAAGACATTTTATAAATTATCCTTACATTATATATGTACAGTTGGCCCTCTGTATCTGTGCATTCCACATCTACAGATTCTACCAACTGCAGATCAAAAATATTCAGAAAAAATAAAAAATAACAATACAA
>RJWJ010006411.1:0-62663 GCA_004363605.1 Indri indri | reverse complement strand
GAACTGAATGAAAATGTAAGTCTTCCCCCCATGGAGTCTGCAATCTATCAAGAGAGGAAATAGGAAGCAGGTAGCTGCCAACTCATTTACATGAGACAAGTAAATGAGTTACATATAAAATATTTTCATAACATGAAGATGGTAACACAGCATGAGAATTAGAAACCAGTGAGGCTTTGAAGGATAAATAGGAGTTTTTCCTCCAACTCTCCATTCACCATTCACCTGGTAGAGATAAGGGCAGGTAAAAACACACACAAAGGCAGAGAAGCTCATAAGAATATGTTATACTTGAAGAATGGAAAACAACTATTCTGATTAGATTACAGTGTGTTTTCTGCAAACGGAAAGAGAAGAAGCTGGAATTTGGATAAAAAATATCATAGGCTATATTATAAAAGGTCATATATAATATCTTTTCAAATAGAACGCATGCTTTGCCATTGAGGTAAGATGAAGTGGCTTGCTGAACTTCTTATAGCAGCCAAACATAACCTTCCCTGGTATCTCCAGATATGGAAACCAAATTTCCAGTTGAATAGTTTCTTAATTATATCAAAATGGAATTTATATGTTGGTAGGAACACCAGAAAGGCTTTTAAAAACTTTGATGAGGTAGCGGCGATGATCAATATTAGCAGTGGTTGTCCTCTTCATAGAAAGTGGTAGAAATATATACACATATATTTTTGATGTCCATGCCCATAATTTATGAAGAATCTCTAACTTCTCCTATTATATTCCTGTTAATATTCTAATTATAAATAAAGTCCAAAAGAATAGGTAAAACCTATGAAGATATTCCACTTAATACTGTAATAAAATAAAATTAATATATGTGTAATTCAAACATACAGTTGTCTCTTGGCATCAGTGGGGAATTGGTTCCAGGACACTTATGGATACCAAAATCCATGATGTTCTAGACCCTTATATAAAATGGCATATCATTTACATATTACCTACACACCATCAAATATTCGAAAAATTAATGTTAAATTTAATAATATAATGAATGCCCAGAGCTTTGAACAAAGACTGAGCCAATATGAACTGACTTCTATTTTAAAGCTCCTAACTTTATAAATCAGTCATTCTGGGGAGAGAGAAATATGTATTCACTGCAAAATATCTCCTTTTGCTTTTCATCTCATTAGATGAGATGTAGTCATAATTTTAATATTCAATTGGCACTTTCATATAAAAATAAATTGCTTTTTAGGATATTAAGGTATAAAAAACCATTTGTATAAATATTAAGTTTGATTAAACTCTCCTGTCTTCATTCAGACTCCTTGAGGAGACATGGCTCAGATCAATTGCACCCAGGTGACAGAGTTTACTCTTGTGGGCCTCACAGATCGTCAGGAGTTGAAGACGCCCCTCTTTGCAATATTCTTATCCATCTACCTTTTCACAGTAGTAGGCAACCTGGGTTTGATCCTAGTCATTAAAGCAGATGCAAAGCTCAACACACCGATGTACTTCTTCCTTAGCAACCTGGCTTTTGTCGATTTCTGTTACTCTTCTGTCATTACACCCAAAATGCTTGGGAATTTCTTGTATACACAAAATTCTATAACCTTCAATGCATGTGCTACTCAATTAGGCTGTTTCCTGGCCTTCATGACAGCTGAGTGCCTGCTACTGGCTTCCATGGCGTATGATCGATATGTGGCCATTTGTAACCCTCTGTTGTACATGGTAACGATGTCCCCAGCAATCTGCATTCAGCTTGTAGCTGTCCCCTATAGCTATAGCTTCTTGGTTGCACTATTTCACACCATCCTCACCTTCCGCCTCTGCTATTGCCACTCCAATGTCATCAATCACTTCTATTGTGATGACATGCCTCTCCTCAGGCTCGCTTGCTCAGACACTCACTCCAAACAGCTATGGATCTTTGCCTGTGCGGGCGTCATGTTCATGTCCTCCCTTTTGATTGTCTTTGTGTCCTACATGTTCATTATTTCTGCCATCCTGAGGATGCGCTCAGCTGAAGGAAGACGTAAGGCTTTCTCCACCTGTGGCTCCCACATGCTGGCAGTCACCATATTCTATGGGACCCTGATCTTCATGTACCTGCAACCCAGCTCTAACCATTCTCTTGACACGGATAAGATGGCCTCTGTCTTCTACACAGTGATCATTCCCATGCTGAACCCCTTAATCTACAGCCTCCGGAACAAGGAGGTGAAAGAAGCTCTAAAGAAAGTCGTCATCAATGGAAACCAGACTTTGGTGTTTATGAAATTTAAAAAGTGACTCAAATAAATAATAATGGACTTTTTCTTTATGGCCTGATTTTTTTTCCCACTAAACACTGTCAGAATGTCTATTTCTTAACATATGATCTATACATATCTCTTCACTGTATAATAAAATTTCAAGAGATTTTTACTTAATGTGAGATTTCATATACAAAAATAACTATAAGATTTTATATCCCTTCTCTCATTTTTCAAATAGAAATGTATTAACAATAATTAACTTTCTTGTCCATAAGATTTTACACCAATTTTCCCATTTCTCAAATGAAGAATGCAAAAATTTATCAGGATATGTAACTAGTTACAGGCAGACAAAAGTTCAGACTCCCCTATTTTAATCCCTAGGTCAGATTTCTAAAGCTCTATTGGTAAGATCTCATGTGAAAAATAGGGACATATAGTTTAAATATTTTTCCTGAATTCTCAATTTCTTGATAAAAAGTTTGACAATATAAAAGTGTTCCATAGTTATACATTTAATAAATTCTCTTTATTAATAAGACTAGAACTACACTCTAACCTCACCTATGTCACTTATTGGATGTGGCCTTCTACCGTCCCGGAAATCTTGTTTGGTCTCTAAAGATGAACTGTTTAAGTGAACTGCTTTTCTTATTCCTATGAGATGTCACTATATTTTTCTCAGATTATCTGTAAAAAAAAAAAATGAAATTGAGGGATTGAATCCTGGGTAGGTTATCATATTCTAAACAAATATATTGATGAAAATTGAAATATCATTTCAATTTACTCATTTTGCCAGTAGCAAGGATTATATGCAGTTATGCTGAGTAAAGCTTAGGTCAGCTGGTCATTATTAATTAAGGTAAAGTTTGTAACACAGTGAACCCAGTAGGCAATGTGGTCTGGTGAAAAGAGCACATGCTGTGTAGTCAAAGAATGTGTTTAGATCCCACACACAGTGTTGTGCTCTATGTGTGCTCTCATTAGTTAAATGACAATAAAGTTACTCAGTTAGGGACTTATCTAGGACTAAACAATATAAAAAAGAGTAATAGTTCATGGCAGGCATTCACATTTCGTCTTATTTCATCATGAGCCTAGAGACCTGAACATTATTCCCAATTCTGCTAATTACAAGTCACATGAACTTGAGGGAAGAAGTTATAAATGAGAATTACCACACACCACAACATATAACTTGATAACTGATATAGAGGTAAGTAGATAGATGTGATTTTATTATATATGTATATTATTCAAAAATGGAATGCTAATGTAACAATATTTAATTACACAGAAAAGATTTTGAGTTTGCATCTCATGCCTATCATTTATTTCTTTTCCTTCCCCCCCGCATCTATGGACCGTTTGAATGCTTAATGGCAAAAGACTAGAAAGATACTATTAATGCCCAGAGAGAGGAAATTATATTAAAATGAAAACATCTCTTAAAAATCCCGCCTTAGGTCAGTGTCCATTTTTCATGATTTTACTATTTAGTTCGTGAGATTGTAGACACACACCCATAGTGTGATCCATAGTTCTCAAAAGTTTATTTTCTTGTTTTTTTCTTTAAACACATGTATCTGCTCTTTGAATATTTCAGTGACTTCCTTCTTTCTCATATAACCAGACAAAGCTCCTTTAGCAGGTTTTGAGTCTGTAATCTTTATGCTGACAGGTTATAATCAATTTCTTGAATTGATGACCTTCTTTCTTAGCAGGCTAGTGAATTCACGGCTCATCAGCTTGTCTATTTAAGAGCATAGATTCCTTGGAGACTAAAAGCCTGAAGCTAAATTCTGAGTGTGAAGGTAAATTTTCAGTTCTAGCATTTGCTGAACTGAAAGACCTCAGACAATTTATTCCACTTATGTATGCCTCAGTTTCTTGAGCTTATGAGAAAGTACGAAGTATGAAAGTGAAAAATGAAAAAATACTTATCAGCTATAAAATCAGTATGATGAAGCAGTAAACAGTATGAAGGTGAAAAAAATATATCAAATGCTAAATCAATTCATCACAAAGACCAAAAAAAGACAATGATTAAAAAACTTTTGAGTAAAATATTTTTTTTAAATTATAATTTCTAGGTTTCTTATTCATAGTTTGAAAATACTAAACATTTAGAAAACTATCCAACCACCTTAAAAATTTAAAAATTTCAGGTTAAAACTAAGGATTTGCTAACATAACTATTATTAATAATATAGGAGAGAAATAGTTGTCATCATTTCTGCTTAAAATTTGCTGATGACTTTGTAAGTTGGTTTTGTCCCTTTCGAGGGCAGTCACTTTTACTTAGACAAGTGTTTCAAGCTCATTAACAAATTAGTCCACCTGTGGACCATATCGCAATGAAATATTTCCAAAACATGTAGGATTATGCATGTATTTTAGTGGTAAATGCTTGGCAAACAATCTTTAGTGGCAGATAAATTCACGCATCCATATGGGCACCTGATAAGCCCAAATGATAAGAACGTCGGTATGAAAAATTAACTCATCAATATGCATAAACATAGAATACATTACAAATTTTAAATATGCATATGAAATTGAAATAAAGTTTGTTGAGATAGAGTACAGCATAAAATGTTGAGAATGATTGAAATTGAACAGAAAGAAAAGAAGGAAGGAAGGAAAGAAGGTAGAAAGAATCAACCATAATTTCACCACAGAGACATAACTACTGCTAACATTTT
Organism: Indri indri; assembly: GCA_004363605.1. Lineage (NCBI taxonomy): Eukaryota > Metazoa > Chordata > Mammalia > Primates > Indriidae > Indri > Indri indri. The sequence goes on along the minus strand of RJWJ010006411.1, from coordinate 57,724 downwards.
GGCATGCATAATTGAGGTTTTTGCATGTTAACACTTGTATATTTGTGTGTATTTATATATATACACATATATAATATATACAAGTGATAACATGTTAAGATATAGAAATTAGTTATTAATATATAACTTGAGAAGTATTAGATATGAAATTGTTAGAAATTGGGGACAAATGAAATATTAGCATGAGGAATAAGAATGCATAGTAAAAGATAATTTGTCTCTGAGTTGGAAAACTGAGTGGATAATGGCACGGTTCATTTAAAGAAAATATATACTCCGGGTTTTGAATATTAGGTCCAGTGTAAAGAGACGCCATGTTTCTTTTCTGTATGTGATACTTTTTGTGAACATCTAGAATATCTAATTGGCAATTTTCAGTAGGAGAGAAAATAAATCTGGAACGGAAATACATATTTGTGCATAATAAGCCTATAGATGCCTATTAAGGATAAGATCACTGAATAAGAAGGTGTAAAGAAGTGTAGGGGGCCTTATGGAGAACATGAACAATGTTATTGTCCAAAGCCAAGGTAATAAAAGCAGAGTCTCTAAGATAGAGAATCAAAGTGAAGAAAGAATATTAAATGCAGAGACTGCTTTGTTCTGGAAACCAAAGTTGTATTTAACAAAGTCCAGTGCTACAGAGCTACCAGAGGAAAAGAGCCTGGATTGGATTTGGGAAGAGTGAGGTTGATGGTAAACTTGGTGAGGCGATTTCTTGGTTTAATGGGAAAGGAAGATGGATTGCACTTGGTTGAGTTATAAATATAATTTGAAAAGTGGAACAGAGGCCTGCTCTAAGATACTCGGTTGAGAAGTGAAGGGGAGAGAAAAGGTAAAGGAAAATCCAAGATAAAGTTTACAAGGAGATGGCAATTACGGATTAACAAGAGAGGCGATTTTTATATTTTGTTTTATTTTGCCTGTCTTGAACATCTGTGATGTACATGGGAAAGAACCTGGGACAATGTAGTGACAGAGAAAATCAAGTTAACTTATCCTCTGTTCTGCTTACGAAATGAGAGAGGTGATTTCAATTTTGCCAGCTTTCAAGTATTCAGAACCCAGTTTGGATTTGTGGAAATGTTCTGCCAAATTTAGTTCTTCTAAATACTCCCCAAATGCTAATTTGAACCATTTAGATACTTGAGAATAGGGTTAAATGCTTCTTAATCATCTAAAGCTGTTAATAATCTATAAAATTGTTTGCTGGTGTGTATTCTTCCAAAAAGGAAAAGGCAGAACATTCACAATCCCATTTTTTTCCTCAATTCAATGTGATATGTCCACTAAAGAAAAAAAAAAAGAAGAAGAAAATAGAAATAAGCAAGAAGAGAAAATTTAAAAATTATACCAAACTGGATGCTCAAAGATAATGTTAATATTTTGATTTTGACTGTTCATGTTACATTTTCCTCATTTGATTTTGGTAATTTGAAATATCTGTATGAACTGATATATCCAATTTATAATTTTATGAGATAAACTTACCACTTAAGAAATCATTTTGATGTATACTGTCAAAATACTCACATTCTTAACACTGTAGAGTTTTTTATTCTATTTTTCAAGGAAAGCATAACATAGATTTTGCTATTGTATTAATTATATTATTTTAACAAAAATACTTTCTTCATATACAACTCCTTAGTAGATTTTTTATCTTGGAATTTCTGCCTGAATCAAATCCTTTTACACTGAAAGCATAAGTAAAATGCATGCATCTGTTGTTTTGGGACTTTTTGATAAAAGCTATTCTCACTGCAGTTAGGTGATACTTCATTGTGGTTTTGATTAGCATTTCCCTGATGATTAGAGACTTTGAGCATTTTTTCATATCTTTATTGGCCATAGTCTGGAGTACTACTCAGCCATAAAAAATGATGAACTAATACCTTTTGTAACAACCTGGAAGGAATTGGAGACCATTCTTCTAAGCGAAGTATTGCAAGAATGGACAAACAAATACTACGTGTACACCCTATTAAATCGGAACTAATCGATCAACACCCATGTGTACATATGGTAGTAAAACTCAAAAGAAACCAAGTAGGTGGGAGGGGGAAGGAGGCGACAGATAAATACACACCTAATGGGTCCAATACACACTACTTGGTGATGGGCATACTTATAACTTTGACTCAAACTGCATAAAAGCAAATCATGTAACCAAAACATTTGCATCCCCATAATATTCTGAAAAAAAAAAATCCATGCAAAATTCAGAGTACTTGTCAGAATTTTTGTTTGATTAAATTTAACATAACGTCCTGGTGAGCCATGGCTATCTTCTCATATTTAATTGGTCATTTCTTACAGAGGGAAGATTATTCAGAACGTGTGCACTGGAGCTCATTTTAGAAGAATCCTATATCTATTACATGGCAAAAGGCAATCATTCAGCAGTGACTGAGTTCATCCTTTTGGGGCTCACAGATAACCCAGCACTTCAAGCCATACTCTTTGGCGTATTCCTACTGATTTACTTAGTTACTGTGGTGGGGAATCTTGGATTGATTGTGCTAATCCAAATCAGTCCTCGGCTTCACACACCTATGTATTTTTTCCTTAGCCACCTGGCTTTTATTGATTTTTATGGTACTTCTGCCATCACCCCAAACACCCTTGTGAACTCTTTGCGTGAAATTAAAAGCATGCCGTTTTATGCATGTGCCACTCAAGTGTGTTGCTTTATCACATTTTCAGTTTGGGAATTATTACTGCTCTCAATCATGGCATATGATCGGTATGTTGCCATCTGCAACCCTTTACTCTATGTAGTTCTCATGCCTAGGAGACTCTGCATTCAGATGGTCACCAGCTCGTATATTTATGGATTCACTGTGGGACTCATACAAGCAATGGTTACGTTCCACATGTCTTTCTGTGACTCTAATGTGGTCAACCAGTTCTACTGTGATGATGTCCCCTTGATTGCTCTGGCTTGTTCTGATACACATGTGAAGGAATTGATGTTGTTCATCATTGCTGGGTTCAATGTTTTTTGTTCTCTTATCATTGTTCTCCTCTCCTATATATTCATCGTCTTTGCTATCCTAAGGATTCACTCTGCTGCAGGAAGACAGAAAGCTTTTTCTACCTGTGCTTCTCATGTGTTTTCTATTGCTATATATTATGGGACCCTCAGTTTTATGTACCTACGGCCAAAGTCAAGCCATTCACTAGATAAAGACAAATTTGCCTCAGTATTCTATGCAGTGGTAATTCCCATGCTAAACCCGTTGATCTACAGCTTAAGGAATCAAGAGGTAAAAAATGCTATGAAAAAAATTATTGAAAAAATGTATTGTCACAGTCAGTAGTGAATTTTGTTATTACTAAAGAAATCCTGGATATGGAGTTAGGAAATTTTGAATCAAGGCTTGTACAATTGTACAGTGCTAGTATGTGTAGGAGTCTCTGGTTTCTGGCACTAATTTTTCTGATATCTATTTCCTTGAAAATGGCTATTAACATTTTTATTGTTTTGGCTTACACATGGTAGGCATTTTATAAATGTCTCTTTGTTTAAATGTTGAATTCTAAAAGAAAGATAATAATTATCTGTTCAATTTAACCATGAGTTCCTTCAACAATAAATTGAGATGTATAAAGCACCTTGAAATCATGAGTTTATCTTATGTCACTGTGATATTAATAATTTTAGTTTATCTTAAGATACATGAATCATTATTATTGCATATAATACTGCAAATACCATGTAAGATTTGCTTCCACAGCTGAACCAGGGAAGAATAGCAAGGTGCTTGGTTGAAAGGTTTTGGTTTGAAAATGTCGTGAAAATTAGGTTACTCCTTCACTTTACAATGCCTCTATTGATTTGACTGAATATTTTAACATGATCATTCAAGCATTACCTCTTCTAGATGGCCCTCACATTCAGCCAGCACTCTTGCTGGACTGATTGATTTTGGGTAGTGACACAAATGTTATTCCATAAGGTGACTGACGAGCTAATTGTCTTGTCCTTGTTAATTTATAGATTTTGTGGTTGCCCATTAATAGGTATCACTGGATACAGATGTTACTAACAAATGGCCTGAGTTCCTGTGTTTCACTATACTTTTCCTGGCCCCATTGTGCATTGGCACCCCTAACTGCCCATCTTAATCTGAGTTGATTACTTCAGCCAGCATACTACTTCCTTCCTTGCCTGCTGGTGCACTGGCATAAGATAGCCAAAGATTCCTGTTTGTTAAGAACCTAATTGTGACCCTGATAGGAATATCCACCCTTTTGGAACCTATAATCCAACAGAGCCTAGAATTATGGGAAAGGAAGCACAAATTCAGAAATTGGGTCATAGGGTTTAGTAATGGTGAGAAGGGCCAATTTTACTACCGTTTCTTAGTTTCCAGATACATGATTTTGTGCTACTGGAGGTACTGTAACCTGTATTACCATTGATTCATAGTGTATTATGGAAGATAGTGTTCCAATCTACCAAGTTCTCTGAGCTAGTTACTTAGCTTAGTTGTCAATACACCATCTGAATTTTCTGTCAAGCAGGATGATGACTTATATGTCAGGATCCTTTATTATATATATTGTCAGTGTCAAAGTTTCATTGCTGTAAAATATGTTTTTTTCTCCTGAAGCAATATTGCAAGTTCTACTATTCCATTGAAAAAGATGTCCTTAAAGCCACTGGAAGTTTCTACTGCCTGGAACACCACATGTATGGAGGGCAAATCCATAGTTAACCTTTCAATTTCAATAAGGACAAATTGCTCCTCTCTCCAATACTGAAGAGGTCTGGTATGAGGAGGTATGCTATAAAGTTAGTTGTTTTTTTGTTTTTGTTTTTGTTTTTGTAGAGAAACCAAGGCTAAGAAAATTGTTAAATATAGAGAATAAACATTTAATGTCAAATTTGGAGAGTAATTATTCCAAGATTTTATTAACATTTTGGTTAGGTCTTTAAACACTTCCAGATAAAGATACAAGAAAAATATTTTTCTGGTGATAAGAAAATGGCAGGTTGGTTCATACCACTAAATAGATTATAAAGCAACTAAACTGTATTGATCCTTGCCAGTATATATATACATATATATATATATATTATTCTCAAGTTAAATCATTATAGTAAGTTTGTGTGGTGGCATTATCCCAATTTTACAAACAAGTGAATCATAAAGAGAATAGGTTACTTGCTCAAGAATATATAGCCTACATGTTGCAAAATCAGGATTAGGGGCAAAATGCTTCTGAATTCAAAATTCATGTCCACTCTTGGACATTTACTAATGATACAATGTGTTATCTTTTTTTTTTTAACTGTATTGAGGAAGATTCAGGAAGATTATGGCTGTTTTAGATTACTACTAAATAGTCCATGATGAATCCCTTTGTCTACGTTCACACCTATGTATAGTTCCGCCTCCTATGAACGCTGGCTCTGTAACTTGCTTTATGCAATAGAATGCTCAAAAGTGATGCTCTGTTGTGCAACTACTATGGCTAGACCCTAATGATTATGGAAGCTACTGCTTTTGCTTTGCTTGAAAGTTTAATGTTAGGACCCAACCAGTGTGACATTGGAAGCCCAAGGTAGACACATGAAGATGTCACACGGATAGAAACAAAACATTTTAGCTGACAACCTCACCAATTATCAGCCATGTAACTGAGATCATCCTGGACCTTATGGCTTTCTCACTGCCCCAACTGCCATGGAGAACTGTCTAGTTAGCCCAAAGAATTATAAGAGATAATAAATCATTGTATTAGGCCACTAAGGTTTTTATTTTATACAGCAATATAACTAAAGAAATAGTGATGACATGATGTATTGTAATTTTCTAAAATTAAATTGGCATTAAGAAGAAATCCTCAAATTAAATTTTGTGATTTTGAAAGTTGGGAAGAAATTTTTTAAAACTTTCCGAAACAATTCATGAACAGATTCTTGGAAACCATTAGCATGTTTATATATGTTTATGTCTTTCAAGCTTTCTCAAATTTATTTCAAGAATATGATGAAAATTTTTAGTATAATCATTAAAGATTAGTTAGGCATAAAAATCCAAAACAATGAAGTGACTTCTATACAATTTTTGCTTCAGATTTTTTGTAGTTTTTTTGTTGTTGTTGTTGTTTTTGGTTTTTTTTTTTTATTCCAGGGTATTGTGAGGGTACAAACATTACAGTTACACTTTATGTCTTTGCCTCACCCAAGTGCGGGTTAAAGGCACACCCTTGTAGTTGCTTCCAATTCTGTTAGGCAGAATAATATTTTCAAAAATTAGAAGAACAGTGAGTGATGCTAGGGTAAAATATTCACATTCAATACAACCGGATTTCTTTTTCCCTACATTTTCATCTTCTTTTTTTTGTAAAAATAGTGGTTGCCTATAATTCTTCTATCTGTTTCTCTTTCTACTTTTCACTCAACTTATGTGGGTGTGTGGAATACAAATGAATAGAGTTTGTTGGAATGTTTGAAGAGATGGAGTGTTAATTTCTCTGTGATTTTCGTATCTTTAAATAACAGTATTTAGGAAACAAAATAACATTCATTTTAAATCATTTTCCTCTTTGAACAGAACTTTCAGACAACCATTTTCTGAGATTGAACTAAACATACCTCCAGACTGCTAAGGAATCCATGGCTTAATTATTGTTTGCTTACTGCTCAACAGATTATTGAGTTTCAGATGTAGAATTGGATCTTTGGTGCAATTCAAATCATTACTTGGCAGTTTTCAAAGTTCAATATCAAGTTAATTTACTTTGATCTAATGCGTATCATGACCTCTTACTAAAATTCATAAATATAATAAAATCTATGCCAAAGTATAAAAAGTAAATCAAAATTAGTTAAACATTATGAGTTAGTTCCTATATGTTAAAACAATCTTTCTTATTAGTTATAAATTCTCTGTTATGCTTTACGTTGGCAGAGTGATCTGCCATTCAAGTGTTTATTATGTTTTTGCACATTAAACAAATTAAGTCCCAAAAGATCACCTATAGCATAATTGCTCATGCTTGTGAAGCATTAATATATTTTTGTTTTATAATTGTTTAAATTGCTACAATTCAATTAAAATATTCTAAAGGGACCAACACATCATACAAAATATACTAACGATACTTAAATAATGTTAAGAATTATTGACATCCACAGAGTGTGCCTCAAGATTTATTTTGTTCTTTTTGGTTTTATCGTGGATTACTCAAAAGTGATATACAGTAGGAAAAAAAATCAAGGTAATCAATACTGTAAAATAGGGTTTGGAATAGCACAAATTGTATTCATTTGTTTAATTATTCTACTAGTCTATTTGGAGTGTCTAAATTTCTGAGTCCTGCTAATATTGGGGAAAAAAATAGAACCATGTTTATTTACCAAGAATTTGAAATTTAAAGTAGCTTACAGACAAATTAACAAGTGACTAAATTGTTGGATGTAACTGGGAGATAAAATTGAGAGAAATACCCCTAGAAGAAAGTGAAATGTCACCTCATATCTGAAGGATAATTAGAAAGATAGTCACCAACTGGAGGGGTGAAGATAAAGGGAAGATTATTCTGTCCAAACTATGTACAAAACCCATGGTCACATCTGAGAGACTGATAGCATGCAGCATGACTGATGCATGGAGATTACAAGAAGGATTGTGCAAGGAATTAGATTAGTCTACAAAGAAGGGCTTGTTTATTAAGGTTTAATTAATCACGTTAAGAAATTAAACACAGTGAGAAATTTGGACTCTATCTTCTCAAGACTAATGTGAAACCACACGCTGAGATTTGCATGTACACTCAAAATGCCACATGCACAGAGAGTGGCAAACTGATGAGAAGACAGCAATTAGAGTGCAATGATGCAGGGAGCTGTAAATTGAAGCCTAAATGAATAAAATACAGAGGGTGGGAGAAGTATGATAGAAGTGAAGAAAATAGGTTAAATAATTTGTAATGTTCAGTTGTATAATAGTAGAAGTTAGGGAGATATATGAAATATGTTTCTCTTTTACTTTTTCACCTCAATAACTGCAAAGAAGATTGCACCATTCACTGAGTTATAAAATATTTACTCTAAGGTATATGGGTGGAGTAGGATAATTTTTGAATAATGAATTCTCTTTAAATTTGTTAAATTGAGGTATCTCTGGAATATATAATTGACGTTACCTGGGTAGCAACTAGATATGTGTAACCGGAGAGGAGAAATCTGGCCTAGAATTTAGACTTTTGCATCACCAGCACATAAGTGACAATGATACTGCTAGCATTAGATGATAGCTCCCAACATGAATGTGCACAAATAGCATGAATTGCCTTAGGGAAGAATTCTAAAGTAATAGTGTTATTTAAATCATAAACAAAAGCAGAACCATCAAGGAAAGTAAAAGTGGACAGAAAGACAGGAAAACCCAGAGATTCTGATGACTTGTAAACCAATAAAATAATGGTTCTCATGGTGAAAGTCAATATCAATGGTGTCCAATGCTATAGAGAAGTCAAATAAAAAAACCTTCATTTGATTTTGGAAGAAAGAAAATGTTGGTGAACTTGGAGAAAGTAATTTCATTACAATACCAAGAAAAATATCAGAATATAAGAGTTTAAAATATAAATGTGAAGGATGAAGTGAACATAGGTCACTTTGCCAAGAGGTCTGGTACTGAAAGAATGAAGAGAAGAATAGAAGAATAAAGGGATCAAGGTAGAGGAACAGAAGGTTGATGGGAGAGATTTAGTAAACTAGCAAAGAAGGAAGATTGGGAGAAAAGAAAGAATGAGAACCAAAACACAAGTCTAGGTGTTAGAAATAGGACACTTCCCCAACCCCCAACCAAAAAAAGTGGAAAAGATAGACGTGGAAGCAGAAAGTTTTGTGCAACCAGTGACAAGAAATTGAGAAATTTTCTATTTTATTACTTTAATTTTTCCAGTATTATTAGAAATTGTAGCATCTACTTAGAGTAAGTGGGGGGGGTTGTATGAGGGAATATGAAGGAATCCAAAGATTTTGAACTATCTACGTAAAGACTGGCAGACAGAACCTTGGTTTAGGAGAAAGCAGGTCAAGTAAATGACCAGTTGATTTTGAATGTGATACGTTTATAACAGCTCATTTTCACCTAGAAGTTGTTCTTGGCAGTTCAGATTCAATTGCAAAGAGACAATTTCAAAATACCCACATTTCGTTATATCTAGAAGGAAATAAGACAAGGAAATTTTGGATGTTGGAAAGAGTAGTCATAGTAATAAATGATGGAGTCTAACCTGTATAGGGGAGAATTGATAAAGAAGATGAAAAATACATAAGGAGTAATTCGTGGGGTTTAAGGAATAGTGATATGTATGAATAAATGAAAAGTTGTAGTGTCATAACTGAGGCAAAAAGAAAAGGGCAGAAGGTTGCGATCACAGGATAATGTTTCAATTTGGGATACCTAGCCTTTGATCAATTTCCAGATAAAACGATATTCTACAAGGAGCCATGGGCGTGGGAAGCTCAGGTGGAATGGTGCTGGTTTCAAATATCAAGAATCCGAGAAGCCATATATTGAATGTGTGGTGTACATGGGAACTGATGTCAAATTTGTGCAGGAAGGGTAGAGTGATCTTGGCACCAAAGTTTTCCATGAATAAGAACTGACCTGGAAATATATAAGTTACAAAGCATATAAGTGTATAAGCCTCAAAGCATCAGGGAAGTGTACACAAATGCAAGATGAAACAATGAATATGGAACAATAGCTCCAAACATCAGCAGTGTCTTATCTCACCTGCCAGATTTGAAATATGTGAGGAATTTCAGATTTAGCATAGAAGTGGTCTGGAGAGAAGCAGATTTTCAAGGAGGAGTCAATTTTCATTTTAAGGGAAAAAAAAAAAGAACTGAATGATTGAGGATTTTGGAGAGTTTGATAATATCAGAGCAAATACACGTTCCATTTCAGCACAGCAATGTTAAGTACTAAAAGGAATAAGAGCCAAGAAGGTAAGGATTAGCAGCGATCCCCAACCTCTTTGACCTCGGAGACCAGTTTCATGTGAGACAATTTTTCCACAGATGGGGTGGGGGCGGGGGAAAGGCAGAGCTCCAGTGGTGATGAGAGAGATGGGGAGGGGCTGCAAATACTGTAAATACCACTCCTTTACCTGCCGCTCACCTCCTATTGTTCGCCCTCCCTCCCTTCCTAACTTCCATGAAAGACAATTTTTCCAAGGACAGGAGTGGAGGGGTGGGGTGGAAGCGGGGTGGACGGAGTGTAGTGGAGCTTTGCAGCCCAGGGGTTGGGGACCACAGGATTAGAGATCGCAAGCTAGTGAGGCAGTGGAAAGATACTTCAAAATATTGCAAAAAAAAAAAAAAAAAAAAAAAAAAGACAATTCTACTGTCATCAGTACGATGGGAGGACACACAGGCTTCTTTGGAGGAAGCCTCAATCTAAATTATGTTGACAGTATCAAGAGCTGAAATTGACTTATCTGGCACACAGTGTGAGGTGGGCACTGCTCTAGGCACTTGGCATGACGGACTCATAGAGTGCCTTTTCAAAGTTGCCTTGGTCTCTGGTTGATGGGGAAACACTTGCTTTTCTGAAACATCATTTGCATCAGCTATGAACTGAGGTTAGGGAATCAAGGACTAGTTAGCAGGTTATCCTGCTTCGCCCTATGCTAGTCATGAAGCATGAAGAGGGCTTAAGCTCTCAGCCTCAGTTTCCCTATGTGAAAATGAAGAAGAGAGTCATACCAACAATCCATAGGCTAATGTAGAGATAATCTGAAACAGAATAGGGAAAAAAGAAAACCGAATTTACATCTCCTCTACTTAAGTGAAGATCATTAAATGCTGCCACCTTTCGGTTAGCTAGCAAGCAATTTGTACTTCTACACAGGCATCTTAAAATCTTTTTCTTCTCCTAATTTGCATTTGGATGTTTGAAGATACAAGACAAATGTGTTTTCTGAATCATTTAATGTTCTTTTAACCCAGTTATGCATATTTCAAAAAAGCAACGTTATTCACATTTCTAAGCATATTTTTTCTCTTTAATTCACAAGCACTACATAACAATTGAATGAAAACTAGAAATCATTGCTATAGAAAAGAAAATACATGAAAATAAAAAATTATTCTGAAAGCTTGGCATAGAAATCACCAGTACCCAAAATTTTGTTTAAAACCTTTCATATGACTCCTTCTGGAATCATTTTTTTTTAATTTCTTATTTTTTGTTAATTAAATATTTCAAGAAATACTTGTATCATTTTGTTTAAAGCAATCCAATAATTTTAAAAAGCTTTTTATCTGTGCTCAAATAACTCTCAATCTTTATTTATCTTATTTAATAGATATGACATAGATCATTCAATTACATAAAACTTTAAAATATTATCTTTTGGTCTTCACAAATCCCCACAGAGTTGTATGTTTTGGAATTTCTACCTGGGACAAATCACTTTATTCTGAAAGCAGAACTAACGTATGATGCCCCTTTGAATGCGTTCAACATGAGATCATGGTGGGTCACAACTGTCTCCTAACATCTTGATCATTGCCGGCAGGAACGAAATTACTCAGAACGTGTGCTCTGGAGGGTTTTATTGTAGAGAACTTTTATACGTACTCCATGTCCAAAGGCAATCATTCAGCAATGTCCGAGTTTATCCTTTTGGGGCTCACGGAAAATGCAGAGCTTGAAGCCATTCTCTTTGGCATATTCCTAGTAGTTTACTTAGCCAGTGTCATGGGTAATCTTGGACTGATTGTGCTAATCCAAGTCAGTCCTCAGCTTCGCACACCCATGTATTTTTTCCTCAGCCACCTGGCTTTTGTTGATTTTTCTTTTACTTCCTCTGTCACACCAAACACCTTGGTGAATTTTCTGCGTGAAGTTAAAAGTGTAACATATTATGCATGTGCCATTCAGTTATGCTGTTTCATCACATTTGTAGTTTGTGAGTTATATTTGCTCTCAGTCATGGCGTATGATCGGTATGTTGCCATCTGCAACCCTTTACTCTATGTCATTCTAATGCCCAGGAAAGTCTGTATTCGAATGATTGCTAGCACATACGTTTACGGATTCACTGTGGGTCTTGTACAGACAGCGGCAACATTCCGCTTGTCTTTTTGTAACTCCAACGTGGTCAACCACTTCTACTGTGATGACGTTCCTTTACTTGCGCTGGCCTGTTCCGACACTCAACTCAAAGAGCTGATGCTGGTAATCATCGCTGGATTCAATACTCTTTGCTCTCTAGTGATTGTGCTAATTTCTTATGTCTTCATCTTCTTTGCCATCCTGAGGATTCATTCTGCTGAAGGAAGACAGAAAGCTTTTTCTACCTGTGCTTCCCACCTGACCTCCATCACAATATTTTATGGAACAGTCCTTTTTATGTACCTGCAGCCCAAGTCAAGCCATTCTCTGAATTTAGATAAATTTGCTTCGGTGTTTTATGTGGTGGTGATTCCCATGTTAAACCCAATGATCTACAGCTTGAGAAATCAGGAGGTAAAAAATGCACTAAAGAGAATTATAGAAAAGTTGTGTTTGGTTATCAAATAACCTAAAAATTACTGGGCAGAGATCAGAAACTTTAAGTTGTGTCTTATTTAGAGTCACAATGCTGGTAAATGACAGAGCCAATTCCTCACTTTCAGTGCTCAAACTCACTCAGTGTGTGTCTCATCTACTATTTCTTTCTCAGTGGTTTCCATATAAAAGGCATTTGGTAAATTTTGAGTCAGTGAATTGTAAGAGTATAAAAAGAGAGAAAGATCTTAATCCTCTTTAGCATGACATCTTCATCAATAATTGATGAAACAGTATTGGGAAATAGTGATTTTATATGAACTCTGTGTGATATTGAGAAATTTAGGTTACATTGAAATTATTCAACATTGCAAGATATATATATGTATATGCATACATAATATTTCAAATTTGCTGCATTGGCCATCTGGAGAACATGTCAAAGTTTAACAGTGAGGATTTTCTTGTTTTATGACTCTGGATAATTGCCCTAGTACTCCACTTTCTGTGCATTCTGCTGGGAAGGATAATATTAGCAGAGTTACCTTGACATTGAATATTTAGCAACATAGATTCTGTATCAGTGTAGATCACTAGAGCCACTTCACACCCCTGTAATGCACTGCCTCTTCTATATGACTGCAAGGTTAGGAAATGAACTCTTCAAAAAGCTTGGCTAACAGTTTTAGCTTTTCCAATGAACAGCTGTTATCATGAGTAAATTTCTGTATCTCAGTTTCCTCATCTGCAAAAGGCAGCAATAGTTTCCATCTCCTGGACTGATTGTGAGGATTAATAAAATTATATTTATAAAGGGCATCGCACAGTTTCTAGCACATAGTTGGTACTTCACAAATGGTGGGCTTTACGCTTAATTATTAACATTGCTTTTGTATAGATAATTTCCTTCATCTGGTCTCAGGTAATGGGGTAATAACTTCTTTTAAAATAGTTAGCAACATGATAGTCTTCATTTTAAAATCAACAAAATGAAAGTATGAAAATTGATTTATTTTATTACAATCTTTTAAGCAATTTATTTCTTTTAAATTTCTTTGTGTTGTGCATGATGAACATATTTTAAATTGATTTGTTGGTTTCTTAAGACCTGTTACTTAAAATGTACATATCTTTTCTTTAAGAAAATGGAGCCACTTTTATTTCATTTAGCAAAGATTACATTCATAAATTATTAACTTATTTATTTTGAAACGTTACAAAGAAAAATTAAACCACCATCTACCGAATGTTTTTCATGTGTCAAGTGCTGGGTGAGGTGTTTTAAACAGATTGTCTCTGTTAATTTTCATAACTTCCAATAGAGATGGGTATTTAAAAATTTTAAAAATTAAAACAATTTATGTAATTTAATAACACATATCTAAAAATTGGGAGAAATAAGATTTGAGTTGAATTTTGTTCAACCATAAGGCTTCATTTTTAATGACTATCTTATCTTCAACTACAGTTATACAACATTGGAATTTAAAAAAAGAAATTGAATAGTGATTGATAAAAAAGTCACCCCAAAGCTAAATTGATGTTAAAATCATTCAGAAGTTTAAAAAAATCAAAAGAAAATTATGGCTGCCTGAGTCTGGCATAGAAAATAGACTTCACTTTTGCTCATGTATTCTAAAAAAGAAAATAAAGGGAAAGGTCACCACATATAGAACATAGAACTTTCATCTTTTTTCATCTCTTTGCTGTCAGTGATGTTAACTTAAAATATTTCTGAGAATCTCGAAATCCCCAAAAGCCAGATTCTTAGCTGTTCCTATAAAACATAACTACATTTCACTTCGACACTTTGATATCACTAGGTCCCATTTGCTATTATACAGCTGTCCTGGTTTAGAACCTCAAGAAAGAATCCTTAACAAATCTGAGTCTCAATTTTCTCATCTATAAAGTGAGACTTTTAGGAAAAATGTTTTCTAGTTGTCTTAAACCTGTGTGAATACTTATATAAAAAATGTCAACATCCTATTCTTAATTTAATTACTTACAGACAAAACCACCCATCAAAAGGAAGACCTGAGGAAAAATACATAGTCTATAAATATATAAGTAGTAATGGTTCTTTTTCATAGATTATACTCTAATATTATTTTGATGAGGTCAAAACAAAGGAAACAATCAACAAAATAAAACAGTAGCCTATGGATTGGGAAAAAAACACTTGTGAATCATATATCTGACAAGGGGTACAACTCAATGGCAAAAAAATGTGTAATCTAATTAAAAAATGAACAAAGAACCTTAGTAGACATTTCTCCAAAAGAGGCATAAAAATGTCTAACATCTATATGAAAAAGTGCTCAAAGTCACAAATTATCAGGGAAATGAAAATCAAAACCGCTATTAGATATGATCTCACACCCATTAGGATAGCTATTGTCAAAAAGACAAGAGGTAAGTGTTGGCTAGGGTCTGGAGAAAAGGGAATACTTGTACCCTGCTGGTAGGAATGTAGATTGGTGCAGCCATTATGGAAAACAGTATGGAGGCTCCTAAGGAAATTAAAATTATTAATAGAATTACCATATGACTCAGTGGTCCCTATTCTGTGTATATACCCAAAGAAAATGAAATCACCCCCTTGTGTATATACCTGCAATCCTGTTCACTGCAGTATTACTCACGATAAACAAGATATGGAAACAACAAAGGTGTCTGATTCATCCATTTATGAATGAATGGATAAAGAAACTGTGATATGTGTGTACGTATGTATGTATCTCCCAACATCATGTTGCATACCTTAAATAGACATATTAACATTTATTAAAAATAAATGTGTGTATATATATGTATGTATGTATGTATATACATATGCATGCACACACACACATCGGTTCCTCTGAACTGACACTTAAGAAATGTATTCGAGGGAATATGAGGGAAGTATAAGAAAGCTTACAAAATTTTTAAATTCATCAGACTATTTACAGTCTAGATGTGTTACTGAAGTCTTGCACCTCTAAAACAATTGATTTTGCAATTGAATTAAAGTATATTTTCCAAGAATTTTAACTTCTCACATTTTTAAGTTATCCTTTTTGGGGGGAGTAAAAAGGGTTAAAGACAAGTTACTTATCTTCTTTGTATTTCACTTTTTACGTTTACAAATTCATAAATAATCAGTGTGATCACTAAGTAAGTATAGATAAAAAGATTAAATGAGCGGATGAATGTTAAATAGTTAGGATAAAGTCAAACAATAGCAAATAGTCTATAAATGTCAGCTGTTTATGTTATTATTATTATTATTACCATTAGTATAGAAATTTTAAAAGTAGATGATTTTTTTAATTCAAATATAACATTTAAAAAGAAGTCAGATAGTAAAGGCACTGTTATTTTTAGGACAATGCAGTCCACTCAAGCTGAAAAGAATTGAAAAGTGACTAAAGCAAAGAAAATCCACTACAAAGTAGAGCTTTTAATACCGACATGCAAAAACAATTGCTTATAATTTTATTCAAGGTACTCCACTAATCAAATGTTGATAAAAAAATAATCTTTGTTTACAGGAAATATATTAGGGATGGTTCACATCACCGATGATAATAAAGCTGATATTTATCATGGCTCCTTCAGGTGCCAGCCATCGTGCCAAGGTCTTTACACATATTTCTATCTAAATGCTCATATCCTAGCTTGTGACAGGAGCATATTTCTTATTTTATAAGTAATTCGAGCTTTCTATATCACAAAAACAAGGATTAACAGAATTCAAATTTGGGGCCAAATTTTACTGAAATGAGGCATGTTCTTCACTAATCTTAGACACTGCTAAAGCTTATTTATTTTCTCCCTTTTTATCAGCCTCTTTATTCTATCTTCAGATATGAAAACGTCATAGAGGTCACAGACTGAAGGGTGACAAACACAAATTATTTATTTAAATATACTTGGGGAGCAAATGATGTTGGGTAAAAGCAAATGGTCACTGGGGACCTGCTTTCTTCTGTACCTTGCTCTATTGATCAAGATATTTCTGATTTATTCACAGGCCCTGCCTTGTGCTTTATCAGGGTTTGCAGGCTTTTCCAGTTGAGTATCCTTCATTCAAGGGCTACACAAAGCTTGGTTCCTCTACCAGGGCTTACCAACCAGGCTGCAGAAGGCACCCTGTGTACCCCTAGTGTACTGCAGGTGTCGAGACCTCATGACTTCAGCCATCAGATGTTCCCTCTGTGTCTCAGAGCAGATAGAAATGACATGACATGAAAAAGGTCCGGAAGCACTGGCTTGAGTCAGATTGCCTTAGAGCCCTGGTTAGGCCCAAATGCTTTTTCTGAGAAGTGATATTAGATAAATGATATACCAATAGGTTTCTATTTTATTTCAGGATTCAAAAAATTATAGTGAGTATGAATTCTTTATTTAAGAGGGATGATTTTAATTTATTTTCAATGTTTCCAAAGGCTAAGGAAGGATTTTTTAAAAGTTTGTTGCCAACATTTAAATGGAGAGCCATTATTGGTGAACAACTTTCGTAAGAGAATTTTCAATGGGAAATCTCACCTTCCCATTTCTCTCCTCCATCAACCATGGAGTAAAAACTTTCTTTTGTCAGTGCTACTGCAGGAAGGAGGATCACTTCTAAGGTATTATCTGGTTACCTTAGCATGAGGTCATTTAAGTAGTTTGTGTGTGTGTGTGTGTGTGTTTGTGTGAGAGAGAAGAGCAAGTGTACATGAGCACACTGAGAACTGATAAAGTAGTATTTTACTTACACATAGATATACTTTAGAAACTGCTAAGAAGCAGAGACAATGAAGATATAAAATGCAGTTAGGATGCAGTCTGATTCCATTTAATACTACAGCTCACCAAGGAGGAGGTTTCTAATGGGGAACTGGGGTACAGGTGGAGGGTAGCCACTGGCCCCAAATACAGACTCCATCTGACTCACTTGCTTAGCAATGACTCTGGTTCCCAATGAGCTCATTCTGAAGTTATTTTGCTTATTTATTAGTACCTAGGTCCCTTTGAATGTAAACTTAATCCTCTAGAATTATATGAAAGCTGTGTTATTTCATGTTTCTCTCAATGTAAAAGGAGCTGAACAAATTATATTGGAGATTTAAAAAAATCCTTTTAACTCTCTGTATTCCTGAAAGAACTATACTTCAAATATACCAATCATCAAATAATTTAATGATATATGCATAAGTGTGCGTTTGTGTTAAAGAAAAAATAATTGAGCAATGATACTTGTGAAAGTACAGTAAGGCAGAGATTACGTAAGACCACTGTGGTAGGTATGGCGGCCATGGCAATGGGGTCTTGCAGTGGGAGAGATTTTGGCTTAACTTTGAATATGGCTTGGGCAAGTGGGAGTTTATAGCCAAGGGGTATGTGGGAGTCAGTGGATGGAAAATGACTAAGAGGAAATATAATTGTTTAGGGGAAATCTGGCTAAACCGACCTAACAGGATTTTTGCTGAAGACAGGCCAGGGTCTCAGACATCACTTGAATGATGGTGGAGGGTGAGGAACCTGATCAGACAGTGAAGGTGAGCAGATATCATGGGTGGGGGTTCTCTCGAAACTGGCTTAGCAGGGTTCTTTGCTAAAACTAGATTTTACAAAGAAGTACACAGATAAGCTTAGAAGAAGGCTAGGAGCCCCACCAAAGTTAGCCAAGCAAGGAATTCTTGTTGTATGTATGTACGTATATATGTACGTATGTATGTATGTATCATCTATCTGTCTAATACAACATTAATCCTATGACTATAAACAGCATGAGCATTCCAGATTTATTACTGACAGGAACATCATCATAATATGTGCTTTAGTATCTTAGAAAAGTTTTTAAAATATATATACAGAGAGAGAGAAAGCACACAGTACTTAAGAATATCCATTCTACAGTTACACCTTGAATATGGATTCTTGCTAACACTTTTATTAGCTGCGGTTTGATACAAATTATTTAAATTATCTGAGCCTCTTTTTGCTTATCCGAAACATGGGATCATTTTACCTACATCATAATGTTCTGATAAGGATTAATAAAATAATGTATATAGATATATTAGGCACCTTGCCTAAGGAATGAATAAAACACACATTATTATCGTTGGTGTTATCATTAATTTGCAGTTTGCAAGTCATTTAATATTCATTACAAGTTTACTCTTCATGAATAGCCTCTGCTGTGAGTAGTATTTGCATTCCTAACTGAGGCTCAGGGTTTGTACCCTTCGCTAGAGTGCAAGGGTAAACAGAAGAAGAGCCTGGGTGCAAACCTAGGTCTGGCTCCAAATCCTCTTCTCCCCTAAACTACGTTGTCTCCCACAGGAAGGTGCTTCAAAGTACAGGGAATGGTCATCCCTGAGGAATCAAATAATTATCTCAACACAACTCAAAATAAACTGCATATTCATTATTCTTAATGAAAATTTGAAACTTTGTGTTTGTTGACATTGATTTCAGTTAATATGTGCCCATAGAAAAGCTGAGAAACCAGTCATTTTAATAAGGCCCCTGGAAACTGATTAGCAAGTGAATGCACTTTTTATAGCAATTGCAGTAGGGAATTCTGTATGCAATGAAAAGTTTTGTATCATAATAAGACCCAGAGAGACAGTTTCATCATCAACGCTTAAGCAAACTCTGACTTCATTTATCTTTAATTAATGATAAGCAATTATTTAATTAAAATTAGCAGAGGAAGAATGGTAATTACAGAAATTAACATTTTTTCTTAATTTTCCCAGATACTCTGAATTTT
The DNA here is from genome assembly GCA_004363605.1 of Indri indri. Lineage (NCBI taxonomy): Eukaryota > Metazoa > Chordata > Mammalia > Primates > Indriidae > Indri > Indri indri. Next base: position 38,443 of record RJWJ010006411.1, on the reverse strand, counting down.
TGAAGCCTGGCTAGAAATAGAACTGTTAAATTAACTCCATTTACATTGTATAGTAGGGGAAGGAAACAGGTATTTGGGAACTCCTAAATTCTGTAGTAAGATTCTCCACATTAATCTGTATCAAATAACTTGGGAATATAATCACTGATTAATACTTTTCAAATTCAATGGCAAACCACAACTTTCATTACAATTAAACGTTTTGACATGTACTATGACTAGAAGGCCCTACTAGAATGCATGAAAGCAAACTAAAGGGTGTTTCATTTATCCCTGAACAAAGAAATCTAAGACAGACAGCGAGTTAAAGCCCTACTCACATGTAGATAGGACATAGATATCAAATGAGGACGTGCACACACTAACAATGTAAGATAGCATACACCATGTCTATACGGTTTGGATGGGGGTGATGGCCTATGAGCTGCAACAATTGGGCAGACTATTGGTTTCTGCATATTTTGAGGGTATGGATTATGACCTGAACTAAGATAAAAATTATAAGACCATAGTCTTATATGGCAGGCCACAAAAATCTCATAGCAAAGCAAAAATTATATCAAAAATATCAAAATAAACCACTCTAGTGAAAACTACTAAAATGAACTTACTTAAAGGAAAATATTAAATCTGCAGTTTAAAATATCATGGAAATAATTGTGTGTGTGTGTATGTGTGTGTGTATGTGTGTGTGTGTGTTTACAGATGAAGGCATATGCAGAGGATTATTCAGCACAGGCATACACCCTTCCACACTTTTGTAATTAAACAAGAAAAAATAACGCTAGGTACATTAGAAATTAAGTACCAAAAATTGGGAAAAGAAAAAAAAAGCTCAGGTTAATTTACTTTGGAATTAGAAATAAAAGGAAAATTAATATTCATAGATAGAAGTCTATATAATAAATGGTTAAGGGGTTGATGTGATTGATGCGGGGTTGTTGGCAAGGAGAAAATTGTATTCTCTGCTTCAAACTTGTGTGCTATTGGGCACCTGTTTTTCCCTCTACTGAGCCTTGTTTTCTTCACATGTAAATAGAAAACAGAAAAACAAATGATATATTATAATTGAAAGCAGAGGTTGTTATAAAGGGTCAGTTGATATATTTCATGAAAAGCTCTCAGAACAGTGTCCAGGCACACTGCCTATATATTAGCAGTGGTTCACACTAGCAAAAATGACTGTATTTTCAACAATGCTTATATATTATGAGCAGAAAGGACGTTGTCAGAGGAAAAAAAATCGACATTAAGAATGCTATCTGATAGAATTAAATGGTAAAAAAGCCTAAATTTATGTTCAAGACATTATATCTATATGTCTGACATTTTATTCTAATTAGTAATTTTATTTCACTGCTTGAATTTACTGGTGTAACTCAAAAAATTAACAGTGCAAAAGAAAATAATGCATTGGTCTCTCAATGAGTTTTTTAAAAAGTATTTGATAAAAATTAACCTCTCTTCATAACTAAAACTCCCAGGAAAGCAGCAATGAGAATATTAACATAATAATAAAGATTTGTCACTAATCAATAGGCATTATCCCCATAATATTCTGAAATTTTAAAAAAGAAAATAAATAAATAAATAATAGAAACACCTCAATTAAAATCAGGAAATAGAGTGATTCTCGTTATCATCATTATTTTTGTTTTTCCTAAAACTCTAGCTAGGGATCTTCATGAGGATGGGAGGCAGTAGGGAAAAGAGAATAGGAAGAAAGACGCCAAATACAATAAATATAACAAGACAAATGAAAGACTTAAGCATAAACAAATGGGAGAGAGATATTCCACTATTTCTGGGTGATATGATAGAAAAGCCAATAAAAACTTTAAAAATTACTAAAATGTTATTAATGTGCCCAGTTACAAAAATATACATACATACATATACACACATACATATAAACATGAAATAGCAGTTTAATTATGCATCATTATCTATTACAAAAATATTTTTGGCTATAATAAGGGTAAAAAATAAGATTGTTATAATAAAATGTGGGGCCTATAAAAAGACATATTAATATTAAAAAGTTTAATGCGGGACATTTGAAAATTCATAAATAATAAAGAAACAGTATATTTCATGGAGAAGCAAATCTAATATATAACTATGTCAATTCTACCCTCAACTTAATTTATAAATATGATGAAGTTATGATCAAAATACCAATGGGTTTTCTTTTAGCAAATAACAGCTTCTAAAGTTGTATGTGTGTATACACATACATACACACATACACATGAACATATATATGGGTGTGTGTCAGTGTATATACACACATATTTATTTAGAGAAATATAATGAGTGATTTTGACTATCATGTTTTGACAGAACAGAATATTAAGTGAGGAAATATGTTGCCACATAGTAAGGGATTTTCAATTTATAATAATCATAACACTGTGAAGGAAGAGTGGAAAAAAAGTGCTCTGTTAATGGTACATTATAGAAATCAGAGAAACAAATCAGGTTTGTAGGAATATTTCAAATAATTTCATTATTGTTTTGTTAACTCCTACTCATAATCATATCTCAACAGAAGGATGTTGATCTCCATTTTAGACGGGTTCTCTTACATGTTCTCATAGAATCACAAAATTTTTCTTCATAGTTGATCACATCTATCTATTTGCCCAGGAAATAGATAACAGAAAGGTAACAAACAAGATAATCACCTAAAAATAACATAATAAAATAAATGATATAGAGGGAAAACAAAGTAAATCAGGAAAGGAATATGGTGCTAGTAGTAATTAATGCTCATATGACACGATTCTAGAATTTCACACACTTTATCTCAATCCTCAAAGCAGCACTTAAGGTAGTTATTATTCCTATTCCTGTTTTAAAGATGAGGAAAACAAGGCACAGATATGTTATGTGGCCACATTTTTATAAAACATAAAGGCAGGACCAGATTTGGACCCAGATAGTCTGGCACTGGTGTTCTCATGTGTCACCACCGTGGAAGTGTGAGGAGGTGAGAGAGCAGGGTATAGCGATATCTGGGAAAAGGTTACTCCAAGGAAAGGAAACAAGTGCAAACACTTCAGCCTGGAGTGCCCTGCAGTGTCTGAGGTCAGAGTGGATAGAATGATGGATTTAAGGTAGACATTAAGGGATTAAGAATCAGAAAGTTAACAGGGGACCGGTCATGCCAGACTTTATGGACCCTAGTTACAACTTTAGATTTTACTCCGGATGCACTGGGGCACCCATTGCAGGATTCTGTGTGGAGGAGTAAGATCACCTAACTTACTGTTTAAAATGATTATTATGGCTACTGTGTTAACAATTCGACTGTAGGGGCAAAGGATGGAAATCACAAATTGATCCCAACACTTGTTTTGCTCAGCCCCGCCTAGTATGCTATAACATCATACTATGGTCTATGGGTAGGCTGGAGAGGGTGCACAAAGGATGAACAAGTTATTGTCTTATAAAATCATATGGCTAGCTTCAATTTGCTCAGATTTAATTGCTCCTTCCTCTGCTGCATTGGTACTTCCACATTCTTACATTATAGCACTTAACAATTTGGGTTGATTTTTCTCTTTAGAGTTTCATGACCCCTACAAAACTACACCATGCTAGAGCTCCTTGAAAATTCCTTGGTATTAATAACAGTGTGACTTATTGTAGATATTCAGTACACATTCAATTTTGCTTACAATCTGCAGTTGCAAAATCGTTGGAAATGTTACCTCTTCTTATACCCCCACAATTTCATGAAATAAAAATATTTTAAAAAATCAACTTGTCGTTTGCTTTCATTAGTATTAACATACAAACAAGTGAACATATTTCATTCTAAAATTAGATATATAATAACTAATTGTGGCAAAGGACCACTGTGGGTAAAATTTAGACTATGGTACAAATATCAAACATCTGGTCCTTTCTGAAAAATAAATTAATAAGGCAGAGTTGAGGAAAAGCATGAAGGACTTCAGGCCCCAGAGGTGTGGGATGTCACTGATAATTCTATAGAAGTCACAGTTCTTTGAGGCCAGCCATTTATCTTTGTAAGAGACACTCTTTGCTGCTTCAGGAATTAATATCTAAAAAATAATGGCTTGGCAGTCCTGGTATCCTGTCATGGCAGGAGGAGACTGTCTTACTGAAAGTGACTCTCACAAATGAGGATACATAAATGGATGTCAGGCATGGACATGGAGGTGTTATTGCAAGTTTTCTTTCTTAGAGGTGAGAGCAAGTTTCATCAGCTCTTGTTGTGACATTCCTTTAAAACATGAGACTGAAGCTCCAGCATAGTAAATACTGTGGAATTATAAGCAACTAAAAGCAGCTCATGAGAGTCAACATGTGTTTTAGCAATTTTCTGTATATGTGTACATATATAACCATACATTTGATCACAGATATATAGAAATTTCCTGGAAACTCAAGAAACTCTTAATAGTGGTATCTCTGAGAAGTGAGAATGAACAATCAGGGTGAGAGGAGAAAGGAAATATTTTACTCTCTTACTTTACCCCTTTCTATGGAAACCAAATGTTTTACTACAAAAACATATAATTTGTATAATATAAAAATAATATATAAAGTTATAGATGTAAAAGTGTATAAAAGAAGAATTATGCCCCATACCTACTTGCACACCTCCTTACCCTTTGCACACACACATGTTGTATGCACATGTCACATGTAAAACTATAAATCTTCTGTACCTATGTCCTTTATGTTTTGTCATTACAGTTTTTCATTGTGGATTTAAAATTGAATTATATTAAAGTTCGATATAGCTCACATAAACATTAAATTATTTGATTTATAAAGAAAGATACACTATGATTTTACTTGAAAAGTACGTTTCTTCTGATCAGTTTCCAAAAAGCTTGTTTCACATCCTTGTTCCTCAGACTATAAATGATGGGGTTCAACATAGGGCTTACAAAAGTGTAGAAAACAGCAATGATTTTGGACTGTTCCACTGACTTGTCCGTGGGAGGTCTAACATACATGCAGAACAGGGTCCCATAAAACATAGTCACTGCCACCAGGTGGGACCCACAGGTGGAGAAAGCTTTGCGCCTGCCTTCGGCAGAACGCATCCTCAGGATGGCAATGACGATGAAGATGTAGGAGATGAGGATTATGAGGAGGGAGTTGGAGAGGTTAAATCCTGCTACCACAAACATGGATGTCTCCTTAATGAAAGTGTCAGAACAGGAGAGTCGGATGAGAGGTGGGTCAGCGCAATAGAAATGATTAATGACATTGGAGCTGCAGAAGGTCAAGCGGTATGTCCACATGGTTTCCATCAGGCCGCTAAGAAACCCATAGATGTATGGGCCAGCAATCAGGCGAACACAGAGAGCTTTGGACATCTTGCTGCTGTAAAGCAAAGGGTTACAGATGGCCACGTACCTATCATAGGCCATGACGGCTAACATATAATATTCAGTAATCACCATGGCAATGAAAAAATAACACTGGACTAAACAAGCAGCATAGGAAATGGTTTTCTTCTTTGATAACAAGTTCACCAACATCTTGGGAGTCACATTAGTGGAATAGCACAAATCCAAGCAGGACAAACTGGCAAGAAAGAAATACATGGGGGTGTGGAGGCCTGAATCTACCCTGATCAACACTATCATCCCAAGGTTCCCCCCCACAGTGATCAAGTAGATCACCAGGAACAGCACAAAGAGGATGGGCTGAAGCTCTGGGTGATCCGTTAATCCCAAGAGAATAAATTCAGTCACCAGCGTGGAATTTCCTCCGACCATTTTCTTAGGTACCAGCATTTTTCACTTAGATGAAAACAAATTAAGAGGATAAATGAGAATTCCATCAGATATTTTTTTCTCTCTCTCTCTTCCTCATTTATCCTCACACAGCTATTATTAGGGAGAGTCCGAAAATGTTGGAGCTGGTTGTCTTAAGAAGGTAGCCGGGTGTATAATGTGTGGAAAGTGACTCCTATGCCACCAACTTGCTTTGGAATGGGAAAATTATGACCCAAAATGTGTCTAAAAATGGATTTAACCACCAACTGAATGTGTCTAAAATGGATTTAACCACCAATTGCCCTTTACAGTTTAGTATAAAATCACCAACTTCTTCTAAAATTTGTTCCCAGAACTGGTCCTGGACAAAATGATAGCATGTGCTTGGAAAACACTTTTGAAGTCACTAACAGTGTGTACATATTTAGAAGTTCCATCTTTGAAAATTTAATTCCCTATGTACTGTATTAGAGATTCCAGAATTAAAGGGGTTTGAAGGAAGTTTGTTTTTGTCCTTTTTAAACTGTTGTATCAAGAAGATACAACAGTGTGTCATTCCTATGTAAGCAGATGAAAGATAAGGTTCCCCAATTCAAAATAATAAAGGCCTACAGGAATTACTGATGAAGAAATTTTTAGTTAGAAGAATTTGTATGAATAAAACAAGCAAGACATGGATAGAAGAAAGAGAAATTTCCAAATCTTAGATCATAATTTTACGTACTTATCCATCTTTTTAATTTATTACAGAAAGCATTTAAGGGGTTTACGGCATGTAACAAAATTTGGCAAATTTGTGCTGCTGATGGAACACAAATTTGACTCAGCTCTCTAGTAGCATTTGTAAATAGTTCCCACTTCTTCATTATAGTATAATAATGTCCAGAATTATAAAACAAAATCTAATCAAGAGATAAATAACTTCACTTAGTACAAAGTCCAAATAATACTAATTAGAATGAACAGATTATACTTTCAGATAATATTATTAGTTCAGATAATATTAATTATAATGAAAGAATAAAATGGAAAATTGTTGTGCTGGGATTGTAGAGAATGCAATTTTATTATGTAGTCTCAGTGTTGCTTTGTGGTATTTTATAAGTGATACAATAAAGGGGATAAGAGATCAAAACTCAAATGCTTATGGGACACATATAGATAATGAGCCAAGTGGGTTGGATTTAAGAGTCAACTGGAGTAAACTAGACTGAAAAGATTCAATCTTTCCTTTAAAAATTAGAAGTCAGGGAATAAATTATATAATACCAGCTGAGACCACCAATACAATATTAAATACATGTGATGATACTGGGCATCCTTGCCTGAATTTTATTTTGGAGTCACTAGAACTGTGATTCAATGGCCTAAATATGTGTGTGTGTGTGTATATATATATATATATATATATTACCTACCTTCCTGCTTGACAACCAAACCACCACAATCACGTGGTTATATAGTACATGGCTAGGGATACTAAGGAAAAACAACAAAACTCACCCTGGCACCTGCATGTTTAGAGAATATGTTTGCATTTTTGTTGTTGTCACATTACTTTCTTGCAGAGCGTATAGTTAGGGGAATACTATTTTAACACTGTGTTAACCGGAAGTGAAGCTAACATTTAAAAATTCGTAAGAAGACTTTTGTGTTCTTATATTAGTATTCAGGGGTAGAGTAAGGGTGATTGGAAAGCATGTGAGTGTGACTCAAACTCACATTATATTTGTTTATGTAAAAATAAAGATACATGGCTATGTCTGGGAAAAAAAAAAAAAAAGAGTCACTCAGCAGCTACTTGGGCCAATAGCGTCTTTGCTGTATGGTAACAGGGGCCCTGTGTTCTAAGATCTTAAGAGCTTCCAATTTTAAATATCAGAATTCATTATTTTTATGTGAAATCTTCCAAAGATAGTGTTGACAATTAATTAGATTTTTAAATCTATCCTTAACCAGGGCACAAAGCAGAATTCTGTAGGTTTGATCAAGTGAGATACACATAACAATTCCATACAATGCCAATGTCACCAACTGTATGCTTCAAGTGTCTCAGCTGTTCCTGGAAATTGAATCAATCACCCTCCCAAGTTAGCTACTTTGACTCTGTGATATTTTCTGGATCCCGTATGATTTAATCATTATAAGATAAACCTTGTACACAAACATCATTGTATACTACATGCACCCAAGTCACTTTGCTGGGATAATGAAGACAATTGATATTAATAACAGTGCTTGCCTTGAAAGAGCTGGTTGATCTTCATGGTAAAGGACATGAAAATTAATAGTTAAATGTGATTAGTTCACTAATGAAAATTTGAACTATGTAACTAATTGCGCTTAGGAACTAAGGTAGGCATCAAAGAATAACCTTTAACTGGGGTTTGAAGAATAACTAGGAATTTTCTAGAAGGACAAGAGTGGGGAGGATTTTTAGGTAGTACAGACAGTACATGCAGAGACTTTTCTTAGGAGGCTTTTGAGAGAAATCAAGATATTCCACATCGATGCAGGAATGACTTTTCTGCTGTGGCAAGGAGAATTTAAGAAGTGCTAAGAAGCCAAACAAACTCAAAGTCTTCATCACAGGCCAAGAAGTGTGAACGCTCCCTCTGAAAGTTGCAAGGTAGCGTATCTTTGAATTTATCTTTAATACGTTGTTTAGAAGTGTGTGTGCCTATGATGATGAATTAGAATTGCCATTCTGTGTTATTTTGAAATAGAAGTAATTTCAAGGAGTAAATCTACAACTTTGGCCTTTGGGGAAAAAGTACAGTAATTAGAGAATCAGGATTTTTGTACACAGTAAAAGTGCTCTTTCCTCACTCCACGGAAGGATGCATAATTTTGGAAAGTATTCACCTTAGTATGTGTAAGTCTTCTATTTCAGTAGCATAAAGATATTAGATATTCATTTAATCTTTACATCTTCACAATATATCTTAAATATCATCACCTGTGTATTCATCTTATTATATTTAACAAATAATAAGGACAAAAATAAAGAAACTGAAAGACCAAAAAGAGATTGGAATTTAATTCTCTATTTCCTACTCTCCTTTAAATAGACACAATCACCCCACAGCTTAGGATGAAAAAACTGCATTTTGATAATAGTATTTCCTCTCATGCAGGTAGGCACTTCAGGTTTACAAAGCAACTACATTGCTTATATTCCATTTTACCTCCAGAAGATCCCTGCAACTGATGTAGAACAAGTAAGACAAGGAATGAGTAAAATGGGTCACAAATATACATTAAATTTGCTGTCAACCGAGCTTTCAGATTAGAATTTCCAATTTTTTTTTTCAGTAAAATCACTGGATATTAGGCAAAAAATATTAGGTCTATGGTGAAATAAGTTTTGAAAACGTTGGATTTTGAAAAAAGAAAAGAAAAAAGGCATCTCTATTACAGGAAGTGCCCGAGCCTTTTATATGCACATGTGCATTGGGAAGCTATAGAAGGTGGGCAAGAATGTGCAGCATTTCCCAAGCTTACTTTTTCAAAGACCCTGGAGAATTATCAAATTTTCTATTTAGACTAGAAATCCCTAATTCCACTCTAGCGGCAAGGAATGCTAGAGAGCTTCAACCTTAGCAGCTAAACAAAATGCAAGGAAATAAGATACACTCTGCACTACTTTGGAAACCCTCTTCACGCATTTGTGCCACTGGTAAGATACCAAAGCATTTTGGAAGTTATCATTGGTTTTTAAAAGAAAGGCTTGGGCATTTTCATACTGAGCATGGAAGAGGCACTTCGTATATGAAACAGGCAGAAAAAGTAAAGAGCTCTGAGGAAAACAGAAAACAGCATGATATCAGAGCTCTGCACATCAATCTCAGGGGAACACAAATCTGTTCTACCTTCAAACGTGCAATCTGTATAACAAAATCCTAACTAGTGTTTGTTTTACTCATTATATAACATTTAAAAAATAATAATGGCTGCTTATTAAGTATACATTGGGGTAAGGCATAAGTCAAATCACCACATATTTAATATGTGGATGTAATCCATGAGACAAGCTCCAAATATTTAAAATGCCCTCATATAATTTGCAGGCATTTTAACTTTTCTCTTTTGGATTTTTTACGAATTGCTCTTTGATTGTATATCCCGTTTTTTCTCCCCTGTCTTTTCTCTTGTTATTCATGACTTCTTTCCAAGACCCGTCTAACTGAGTTTACTGCCTGATTCACATTTTAAAGGGCAAAAGTAGCTGGGAAACACCATTATCAATATGTCACTGAAGAAAAGATCTTTGAAGTCTGGAATGTCTTTAATACCTTTTTTCCTGGGCAGGTGCTCCATTCATGGACCACATCATATTAAGAAGATCCAGGCTCATTTCTAGAAAGTCTTAGTGTTAACGTACAAGCAACTATACATGTGTGTGTGTATTTAAATGTGTGCATACTAAAATAAATGAGATTATTAAAAGTGTGCATATGACAAGTACTGTTGACAAATCTAAAATATTTTGATGAATCCCTATGATAGATTCAAATTTGCTGCATTAGAGCTAACACATTTATCCTCCTGAAAGTTAATATCTTAATGATTGTGAAATATTTAACAGAAATGCATCTGAAGATTATTTCTAGTTCTGTAAACAAACGCTTATTGAGATTGCACTGATGGAATCCGTTAAAGGCTCCTGTTTAATGGCTGTGGGAATCGCCTTTGACAGCTTCCTATTTCATGTTTGCTGTGCCCAGTGTGCCCTGTACTTAGGAAGATTTCTCATTTATTTGATATTTATGCAAGCAGTAGCAAAATTTATCCTTCATGACTCTTACCATTTTTAAACTCCTATTTCATTATAGAATGCCAAGTAATTCATATTAAAGTATTAAGAGAAATTGCTGAATTAGTTTTATAAAAGCCTTGAATATTTTGCTCTTGGTATGAGAAATATCACAAAGAAAAATAATCAAACCCCAGTGAGGGAGGATACTAGACATTCTTCTAAGCAGGAGTTTTGCTATGATATTGGTGTTTCATCAGAAATTTTAGGGTAATTAGGAATCCCTGTAGATAGCAATGTGTTTTTAAAAGCCTATGTTCCTTATTGCAAGGAATATAACCAAAATTAAACTCCACATAAAGTTTCAGTAATGTCAAATTGCTTCCTTCTGGATTGGAATGATTGAAAATAAGCTAGATAACAAAGTCAACACAGATTTGTTCATGTTGATGAATTTGATTCATAAGGATATCTATATCCACATGCTTATTTTGTTATATAAAAATGAAAATAAAACAAAGCATTACATGCCCTTTTAGGTTGTTTAGTGTCTGTCATTGAGCAGAAAGCCAGAGGTGCCATTTATGGTAAATTGGTAAATATGGTAAATATTTGGGTGAAATGCATAGTTCCAAGATTTTCCTATCCTCCCAACTCAAAAAGAAAGAAAAAGAAAAAACAAACTACAATCAATCAATAAAAGTGTCAAGTTCACCTCTACAAGTGTCACTGGTACCTGAAATATTACTTGTTGAAATGTTCATTTGGGGATAAGTTTGTCATTTTCAGGCTCCAGTTAAAATGCAAATGTTCAATCCAGCAGGATAGCATGGAACTCCTGGCACAGGGACAAATCATTCTATGTGGATAACGTCACCACTCTGCAGTCATGTAAGATGGACTGAGTGGAAGACTAGGAGAGATTGAAGCCAAGGAAAAGGCCATGGAAAATGGAAGTGAGGATTACTGAAGTTTAATTTTAGTAATTGAGCCTAAGAACTACTTCTACTGGACATTAAGACATAGACAAGTCCGTAAGAACAGCTGGGTTAATAATGATATTTTAAGGCAAGAAATGAAGACAAAGGTGTATAAGTCCTGTAGTTGGTGAGCCAAGCATCTCACAGGAATGTCAATTTCCCAGGAAGGATCACCTTCCTTGTCCACTCTGCCATAATGGAACACAGCACCTTTCCCCTCTCTTGGTTTCCCACTCCAGTGTTTCACTAATGTAAGAACAGGACACATCACCTGATCACAACACGTGAACCTAAATCCTATGTCATGATATGCATTGCGGCTTCATACATGCCTATGACAGGTCTGTAGAAACTCCTTTGAGTCTTCATTTAGCAAACAGTCTCTATAGCTTGGTGCAGTGATTTTCCTTCAATGGGCATTAGAGTCCTCATCTATTTAATTTCAGACTTTGAATAATTTCTAAAGTGCCCATCATTTCTAACATTCAGATTTTGCGTCCACATGTTTACCAATCCTACCTAGTCATGTACATCTTAATGTCAAATCTTTCCCTAAATTTTCTCTCCATATAACTTAAAGAGAGACATATAAAGTTCCATAAATTTTTATTTTTGCTGGAATAAGTATAATTTCTGCTTGAATTTGTCTGTGTCTCTTTTGATTTTTTCCCTTTGCTTTGTATTTTAATTGGTATATAATAATTATACATATTTATGGGGTACATAGCGATGTTTCTTTTGATACATACACAGTGATAAGATCAGGGAAATGTACAGTGATCAGATCAGGGAAATTAGTGTATCTTTTAATGCAAACATTTATCATTTCTTTTGTTAGGAACATTCCATATCATCCTTGTAGGTATTTGAAACTATTAATATATAACGTATTATTAACTACAGTCATCCTATAGTGCTATAGAACACTAGAACTTATTCTTCCTATGCAGCTATAATTTTGTATCCTTTAAAAAATCTCTCCCTACCCCACTTGCTTCCTATCATTCCCATCCTGTAGTATCCTGAAGTACTTTTCACTTCTTACTTTTTACTTTTTACTTCTATGAGATCAACTTTTTAAGCGTCCACATATGAATAAGAACATGCAGTGTTTAACTTTCTGTTTCTGGCTGATTTCACTTAACATAAAGTCCTCCAGGTCCATCCATGATAGAGTGAAATACTATTCAGCCATAAAAAAGAATGAAATCTCTTTTGAATTTTTGATGAAGGATGTTTTTGGAGGGGTTGTCCTTTAAACAAATATTATTCTATAGTTATTAATATGATAGTAAACTAAATTGTTTACTCCAATGTGGTTATTCAATGTATGTTCAATACTTAAAGGAAGGTAAGAATTCTACTTGTAAAGTAAAATAATTATTGCAAATACATAATTCTAATTAAATTACAATATTTCTAGTGACCAATCGAGATAAGAAATGCATACCAACTCATTTTTATTAATTAAGAATCTAAGCTAACATTCAAGCTTTTGTTGTCACCTGACTCTTACTGACAAAAATCTAAAATTAAAACAAAATGGGAAAGTACAAGTATACGAGCCAGAATTTCCATTCCTACCTGACCACAGGAAAGATTCTCTCAGAGACACTAGTGGTCCAAGCAATGAGTTACAGAGAATGATTTATACCCAACTTGAAATTTGGAGCTTTTATCCCTGAAGTATTTTTCAACACATCCTGAAGAAATAATTACAATGTTCAGCAAAAGATAACTCCAGGGAAAAATAGTAATTGGCACAGACTCATACTCAATAGACTTTTGGGATTTGAGCAATGTGATTACATCAGTTTATAATCCTTTTGAGCCAATGGCTTTGGGTGATCATTCTCATGCAATTTTTGCATTTTTGGGTCACCATTTATTCTAATTGGATGAATAGAACAAATAATAAAGATATAAAATAATGACATAATTTATGGACTTTGATGTTCCTGTGATTCCTTTTCAGTCTGAATTGTGTACTGCAAAACACTTTCCAAAAGTGGCAGAATAAAGTGGTTAAATTACAAAATCCAGTAAATAAAGTCATTTGGACAAGACCTCATAATGAGTGAGTTAGTTCAAAGTGCTACATCCAGGTGTTAAAATAATATTTTTTGGAAAACCTGGTAAGCATGTAATTTAGCAATATGCTATTTATTTGCCAACACACAAAAACATATAGGATAAAGATCAAAATTTTCTGTCTACCTTTCTTCCCTTTTACCTAGTGTCCAAGTTCTGCTCATACAAGAGATGCAATTACAAGATGAACAAGATGTATCGTGTACTTAAATAGTATTTAGTCTAATTATGAAGGCAAAAGAGACGCTTGTATACTTCGTCAAAGGCACATTCTCCAAATGATATATTGAAATCAAAGAAACATATACTGCTTGACCCCATTTATAGGTGATGCTAAAATAGACAAAAATATCTTTGGTTAGGAAAGCAGATCAGTGATTATTAAGGGCTAGACATTCATGCAAAGAACTGTCTGCAAATGGATGAAAAGGAACTTTAGGGGTGATTTACATTGTCAATCCCAATTGTGGTGGTGGTTATATAGGTGTACACATTGGTCAAAACACTTTGCTAGTAACTAAAATGGATATATTTCATGGCAGGCAAATTGTATATTAATAAAATAAAGTTTTCTAAAAACTCTACAATGTGCTGTTATTATTCCCAAACAAGAGTAAGTTAAGTACCAAAGAAACCAGGAGACAGGCCTGCAGACCAGATCCCCATACACCCAGGTCTCCATCATACTGCCCCCGGGGCACAGAAGAGATTTTGTGAAGGAGTCTACTGAGGTGTATGTGCCTTCAGGGTCACATCAGCATACTTGAGGGGCAACCCTCCTCCCAGGGGAAGGCTGCACTCCCAGCTCAGGCTCCGATTCTGGGCAGGGAACCTGCCGGCCTGCATCACAGCTAGGGGAGATCAATAGCTTGAGATCCTGCCTGCTGGCAGAGACCGGGGAGACACTGTGGAATAGGGGAGGGTGGAAAGGAGTGAGGCCTGCTGCAGACTGCAGGTCTCAGACAGCCCCACCCCCACACGCAGACTTTTCAGCTGAGTGGGGCCACTTCAGCCCTGCCCTGGCAGCTTTGCCCAGAAGTAGAGAACAGACCTTTGACCCCTGCTAACAGCATTTATGGTGCTTGAGGGCAGGCTCACCCAATCCAGCTCTACACAGCCTCACTCCCCCTCCTTCCCCCACTGAGGTGGAGAAAAAGGACACACCTGGAAGTCCCAGGGCCCCATCCAGCACCTGAGGCACTAGAGTACCTCTCCAGAGGAACAAGAGCTGGTTACAGGACCCAAAGGATAGCAAGACTGCAGCTTGCCTCTTCCGGCCTGCTGACAGGGAGGTCATTCTACAAACCCTTTTACTGCACCTACTGACTCATCATACAGGGTGTGGTCAAATCTCACCCACAAACACCACCTACTGACTCAGAGACTAAACAGGGCTTGTCATTATCCAAACAAAATCTAAAGGTAAGAAGCAACAGCTGATCCAGATGGGAAGGAATCAGTGAAAGAACTATGGAAGTATGAAGAATCAAATGGAAAGCTCACTCCCAAAGGGGGACACCAGGTCTCTAGCAATGGAATCTTTCATTTGTCCCTTAAATCATTCATTTTACCATGGAGCCTGAAGAAAATATGTTTTATTTTGTTATTGTTTGTTTGTTTTATTTTATCTTTATGAAGATGCCAAAGTAATTTATTTTCCCCTCCTAGACCAAATCCTCACTTTCATGGCACATGTAAAGAGGTTATTTATGTGTTAGGTCTATGATCACAAAGGAAAAAATTAATATTACTCACCTAACCATAATTAGGAATAGAAAGCATAGGCAAAGCAAGGTAAATACTCTTATCTCATACGTCCCATTGCTTACTCGGTTTCTTTATTTCCTCCTTAAATTTTAGTTCTTACTCTCAGATCAACCTGTTCTAAATGTTTCAAAAATAGGTGAAACACAGAATTATCACCTAATGCTGGAGGGTCAGAGGAAGAGGTGGGTTTTGTGTAGCTCCTAGGGCTGGATGCATAAACTTAAGTCTGGGAAAAGTACGATCGTCCCTTTCCCCTCTTTTCTCATTGCCACCTCTTCACTACATAAGCACATTCATAAGGAAGAGAAAACTACTACTATTAATATGAACTGCACAGTTTCCAGTTTAACTTAGCAAGTCAGGAGAGGAGTATAGAAGGATGGGTTTCTTAAAGACTCCTCAAGCAAACGGACAGATGGGAAAAAGAATAGAACAAATTCAAGAAACTGGGCTGAGAGAATGTTTATTCTGTTTACCATCGCAAGCAGTAAGAGCACATCAGTGTTGCGTGGCACACCAGTTGGGAGTTTTCAGCTACAGCAGTGCTTCTCAAAATGTAATGTACTTAAAAACACCTGGGGATTTGGTTAAACTACATATTTAGATACAGTAGTGCCAAGGTGCAGAACTCGATTCTGTATGTGTAACAACCTCCAAGGTAACAGATATGCTCTTTATTCATGAGACATATGTTGAGAAATAAGCCCTAAAAAAAAGTGTATCTAATTTTTCCCCCCAAATTGGATTTTTTTTTATACCTGCCGTGTCTGGGACACATCTATACAGACTACTAAATCTCATGATCAAACTCCAAGATTTTTTTTTTTAATTTCAAAATATTAAGGGGGTAACGTCATACTTCACAGATCCAGAAAAAATAACTTTACATTTCTTTTGGAAGCAGAAAAGATCCTAAATAGCAAAAGCAGTCTTAAGCAAAAAGAACAAATCTGGAGGCAACACATCACCAGACTTCAAACTATACTACAAGGCTATAGCAAACAAAACAGCATGATATTGGTACAAAAATAGAGACATATACCAATGGAAAAGAACAGAGAACCCAGGCATAAAAGTATCTACCTACAACCAACTCATATTCAACAAAGAAGACAACAATGTACACTGAGGAAAAGAAGCCCTATTCAATAAATGGTGTTGGGAAAATTGGATATTCAAGATTTTTGAGTCAAAGATTTAGAGTTATGGTTTATTGGAAAGTGGAGGTATCGCCACAGTAGTGACCATGTTTCATCTGAGGACATTCTTCAAGGCCTGCGTCACATCTTTGTTCTGCAGACCGATTAAGCACCAGACTTATAAAGGTGTAGAATACAGTTATTAATTTGGATTCCTCAACAGTCTTATCCGTTGGGGGTCTTACATACATGCAGAAGAGTGTCCCATAAAACAGGGTGACATCCAGCATGTGGGAACCACAGGTGGAGAAAGCCTTGAGACTTCCCTCTGCTGATTTGAAGCAGAAGATGGCAGCAATGATGAAGGCTTAGGACACCAGGATGATGGTGAGGGAGCTAGAGAGGTTGAAGCCAGCTGAGATGAGCATGGCGTGTTCTTTGACGTAAGTATCAGAGCAAGAAAGCTTAATGAGTGGCGGTCAACACAGTAGAATTGGTTGATGACATTGGATCTACAGCAGGTCAGACTGAAGGTCAGTATGGCCTGGAGCAGCCCATCTGAGAAGCCATAGACATAAGGAAATGTGGCCAAGCAGGTGCAGACTCGCCTGGACATTCTCACACTGTAGCGCAGAGGGTTGCATACGGCCACGTAGCAGTCATAGGGCATTGCTGCCAGTATGTAAAACTCAGTAAGGAGGAGCGCGATGAACATGTAACACTGCGTGAAGCAGCCAGCAAAGGATATGGTCTTCTCTGATAAGAAATTAATCAACATCTATGGGGTTGCATTCGAGCTATATCATAAGTCCACGAAGGCTAAGTTACTGAGGAAGAAGTACATGGGCGTGTGAAGCCGAGAGTCCAGTCTGATTAACATTATCATGCCCAGGTTGCCTAAGAGGGTGACAAGGTAAACCGCCAGAAACAGCACAAATAGGAGAGGCTGGTGCTCTGGGCGATCTGTGAGCCCAAGTAAAATGAATTTGGTTATTGCACTGCCATTTGCGTTGGACATTTCCTGAGCATTTTCTCTGGAAACTATGGAAATAAAGCAAACATAAATGTACAAATAGTGTCAACGTTCATTCAAATCATTTTTTCTGTGAACTTCCAAAGTTATTTATCCCTGTACACTAACACAGACTGATTTTGTAACTCTACAAAGTAATATATCATTTGATCAAAATGATGTCAAATCATTTTTCTCAGATTTAAAAACACACAGTTGGAAATTAGATTTGAGGGGTTCATTTGCAGGAGGACTTACTTGTTGCATGTCACTTAACGACCACCCAGGGCGTCTGAAATGTTTTTACTTAGCAGCTCGATGACTTGTGTAAGATCCAGAAATGCACAACCGAAGTAGAGCAGAAGCTCTCATAAGTGGAGAGACGTAGAAAAGACTGCAAATAGGACGTGTGTACAAAGAAGGAAAACCACAGTAAGCTGGCTACCCATCTCTTGTCAGAATGAAAGGAAAACACCTTCTATACGTGGAACATCTAGGTTTTTTAGGTCAGCACCTAGTGAGGGTCTGTTTGATGGAAGAAGACATAGCAGAGAAGTAGCTCAAGGACAGGAGGAAGCCACAAGTTGTAAAACCTGGAACTGGGACCAGCTACATAATATATTAGGTCCAATATGAAATCAAAAGGTAAGGATCCTTGTTCACAAATTATTAAGGGCATCAAGAGCATGACAGCAGAGCATTAAACCAAGCTTGGGGCCCTTCTGAGCACAAGGCCTTGTGCAACTGCACAGACTACATGCCCATGAACCAGCCATGACTGGAACACACAGACTAGCAGCACTAACAGTGGAGATACAAAGGGGAAGGAGAACCCCACCTTCCATTAGTTGAAAGATGGGAGAAAGATGTCCTAAATGAATGGTTTTATCCCAAATGAGGATGCACTACACAGTAATTGATCTCAAGGGATTAGCTGTCTAGGTAAATTTTTTAGGCTATTCAATTACAAGTGAATGAGAAAATACTTTGTTTCAGTAAAAAAAAAAGATGCAGAGTTGAGGAAAACAGCAAGAATTCATCATAAGAGTAGTTCTTAAGCTTCTTGGTTCATTTTTCCTGCATTTGCTTATTTTTTTTGTTTACATAAACTCCTTAAAATATACAAGGAAACTATGCATCCTCAGCCAAGATAAATGCGCATACTAAAAATCTTACCCCCCAAATATAAGGGGATCATAGATTACCTGGACCTACATATATATAGACTCTTTTTTGAAAATAAATTTTAATGTGTTTATTTAAGGTAAACAATGTGATGTTCATATTATGAAATACATAAAGACAATATAATGTTACCCTAGTGAAGAAAAGTAATATTAACTCGTATAGTTACCTATTTGTTTTGCTTTTGTGGTAAGAGCAGCTAAAATCTACTCATATAGAATAAATCCTAAATACAGTACAATTTTAGTATCTATAGTCCTCATGTTTTATGTTAGACTTCCAGACTTGTTCAGCCTGTGAAAGAGGTCTTACATTTGTGAGAGGTGAGCAGAATGTTTGTCTTTCTTGTATTTTTTGTTTTGTTTTGTTTTTGTTTTTTGGCATCAGTGAAAGTTCTACAAAATACTGTCCAAGCATATCAAGGGCAAATTTCAGTAAGTCTGCTGTCAGGAAAATTGATTAAGGTTCAAATTCTGCTATTAATACAGGGAAGACTGCATGTGTATGTATATGTAGGAAACAGGGTACACCAAAGTTAAATTTGTCCTAGAGGTCTGCAGGAGGAAATATGATTGCAATATGTTTGAGATGAAAAGTAGAAATCTGATAACTAGTCATTTTTAAGAAGCAACTTTCAAGATGATTTAACATCTTTGTAAATATAACTCCCTCATTTATTAGAAATAGCACAATGCAGGGGAAAACATTGACCGAAGTATATTTCTATTTTGTCCTAAGGGACATACAGAGCTTTGTGCTGTTCTCAACCACAGGTAAAGAAGAGGTGACTCCTAGTCTGTTTTCAAAATGGTATTCTTTTTAGGGGAAGGAGAATGCATGGGGCTATCTCTATTTCCTTCTCATTGTCCTTCCCTCTTCTCCCACCAATGGTATTGAGAAAAATTCTAATAGATGATGAAGGAAAATAAATGATTGGAATGCAAGTGATAAAGTACTTAGAGCTACATACGAAAGAAAAGTACACAGATGGGATTCCAGATTGAGGGGTGAGGCTTAGGACCAACAGTATATCTTATATTAACCTTGACAAATACAGCACTGAGATCAACTCTCAGTCTACATGTATACCAGTAAGCATTTACATCAGATGCAAATGACACTAAAGTGACAATTCACTGAATTTTCAAGATGTACTCAGAAATTCACTCAAGTATAAAAATGTTCAGGGTGAGTTTGGAACCTATATCCAGCTCTGCCACCAAGTAACTCTTGAGTTAATTTTATTAACATTTTGCTCAGTTGCAACCTTTTTAAAATAAGTAAATTAGATTAGATGATGTTGGACCTACTCTAAAATGCTGAGTGTATAAGGAGTGAATAATTTACTATTCAAAAATTAAGGATCATGTGCCTAATTCTATTATAATTACTGATTATGATTCTGGCTTCACCAGCTACAAATTGCATGAAGGCAGAGAATTATCTAAACTGTCTTACCTTAGTGTTCCCAGCTTTAAAATAGGAAATGGAGTTTTCATGAAGAATGAGATAGTTAATTCATTTAAAGTGCTTAGGAAAATGATTTTCATAAAGTAAGCACGTACAAAGTGTTGTTAGAAACAGAGTTAATACTTTTCATTGCTGACCTTCTCTCCTACTTCTTTGCCTGCAGCCACTGAGAGAAAGTATGTCTTTTTTCCCAGGGGAAAAATTCAAAATTCGTGAACCCCACTATACGTAAAGTCAGAAAAAATAGATTTTTAATAACAAAAAATGCAAAGAATTTATGAGCTTCTGTTGAGACTTTTAATATGATTTTCTGTTAACTAAAAATAAAGAAGGTAAAAGCACAAGAACTTACTTCAGGTTCAGATATATACTTATTTTCTCCACCTGAGATTCGTGAAGTTTCTTGAAGCTTCTCTAAGCTATAAAGTGTAGTCATGTGGGAGGTGAGGACCTGCTCTTAAAGAAAATCTCAGGAGAACTGAGGGGTGTTACGTCAGGATCACCTCTCTTGGGTTTACTGAAACACTGTGGAATCAGGAAGGCAATTATGCCCCAGCCATATTGCCCATAATTTTAAATTGCCCAGTGTTTGTTGTATGATATCTGTGGAAGGCACAAAAAATTTTCCATCTTGAAATTTTGATAATGGAACTTTTGGAGAGTGACAACAGGAAGATGGCGGAGTGGAAAATCCCCCAGCATTTTTCCATGTAAAAATACAACTAGTAAACTAGTAACAATTCAAAGACATGATCACCACCTTGAATACACCAAAACTCCAAAAAGAAGTGGAGAAATGCCCCGGGCCCAGACCTTACACCCACTGACTACCACTTTTTGCAGACTTTGGACCACTTCTTACAAGAAAACATATTCAATTCGATAGTTTAGACACAGACTTTGATTAATTGTACTGCTTCTTGAGATATAATAAGCTAAACGTTTGATTCAAAATTGAACATGTTATACTTAATGACCTAATAGATGCTTTCCTCTTGGTCATTTTAGGATTTTTTTCCCTTATGTTGACTTTAGGCCGTCTCATGACTATATGCTGTGTTTTCCCTTTGTGCTGCCATGGTGCCTTCATAAACATCTCATACTTATAACACCGTGTTTTTAAGTTGATAGCTAACTTGGATCACATACATAAACTTTAAGTGTTTACTTCTCCCATGCTTACATTTTAGATTATTGATTTACTAATCAATAATCTAAATGATGTAGATTTAATAATTTACATGATTATTAAATAATTTACTTATTTTAATAATGTATGTCTATTAACAATTTATTGTAGTTCTAGCTATTTTAATACATTTATCTATTAACCTTTATACTAGAGTTGAGAATGGTTTATGTAACATTATAACATCAGAGAATTCTGAATTTTACTATATCTTTACCTTTAGTAGTAAGTTTTGTACATTTATATGTTTTTACATTGTTAATTAGCATCCTTCACTTCATGTTGCTGACTTTCCTGTGGGATTTCTTGTAAGGTAGGTCTGAGGTGTAGCTGGTTATAAACTGAGTTTTTTTCTTTTTCTTTTTTTTTTTTAATCTTTCCTTCATTTATAAAGGGCAGCTTTGACTGATAGTTTTCTTAATTAACGTTTTTTTTAAATTTAGTGTTTGAATGTATTTTTTCACACTCTACAGGTCTGCAAGGATTCTGTTGAGAAATTTACTGATAGTCTAATGATGACTCCCTTGTATGTGAAGCTTTTGAAATTCTCTTTTCGGTTGATTTTTGACAATTTAATTACAATGTATCTCAGTATAGATTTCTTTAGGTTCAATCTATTTGGAAATCCTTAGGCTTCGTGAATCCGAATGTCAATTTCTCTCTAATTTTGGAAACTTTTCAAGCATTATTTTTTTAACTACACTTTCTGCCACCTTTCTCATTCTCTTCTCCTTCCTTAACTTTCCTAATACATATATTTTTTCACCCGATGGTGTCCAATAAGTCTCACAGGTTTCTCACCACTTTCTTATTCTTTTATCTTTTTACTCCTCTGACTGGATAATTTCAAGTGATCTGTTATAAAGTTCAATTGCCCTTTCCTTTGCTTGATTAAGCCTGATGTTGAGGAATTTTTTATTTGTCTGTATTCTCCAGCTCTATGATTTCTATCTTTGTGGTCTTGTACATGCATTGCTTTTCTAATTTAGTCTCATTGTCTATCTGTGATTTCTTGTAGATCACTCAGCTTCTTTAAGAGGATTATTTTTAGGTTTTTTAAATTCAATTCCTAGATCTCATTTCTTTAGGGTCAGTTATTAGAGCTTTATTATTTCTCTTCTTGCTGCCACATTTTCCTAAATCTTTGTTATCCTTGTATACTTCCATATATCTGTGTGCTTTTGAGGACCCAGTTTCTCTTCCCTTCTTTACAGATTCACTTTAGTAGGAAAGACCTATGCCACTCAGCCCAGCCTGTGGTTATGGACAAGCCAGCTGATTACATCTGTGGGCAAGCCAGACTTGCTGCCGGGGTCTTGGGTCACATAGGGCTGCTGTCTGTCCACTGGGGTGGGGTGGGGATGCTGTCTCCGCTCCATGTTCATTCAGGGCCCCTGGCTGGGACTTCTAAACAGGCAAGACCACTCATTGGGCTCTGTATTCAAGAGGGGTTGCTGGCTGTGCCCCACAGATGGTTGGGGTCATTGGCTTTGTGTGAAAGTTAGGTGAGTCCACTGACCAGGCTCCCTATTCAGACAGTGCCAGCGGCTATGCTACGCAGTTGGGTGGGGCTTCAGGCTATTCTACAATCGGGCAGGTTTACTGGCTGTGCTCTGCGGTCAGACAAGATCATTGGCCAGACTCCTTAGCAGATGGAACTGCAGGTTGTGCCCTGCAGTTGTGGGAGGGGTGCTGGCTTGGATCCCTGCCTGGGTGTGGCTATAAGCCATGCTCTGTGGTTGGGTGGTACTATAGGTTGGGCACCATAGTTTGTCTGGTCCACAGATTGTAACTCAAGCCAGGTAGATGTGATGAGCATTCTCCCTGGGAAGATGGTGCTGCCAGATTAACTTCACAGGTGGGCAATGCCACTGGCTGGGCTCTCTGGTCAATGAAGCTGCAAGCTAGTACATGATACCACCACCAAGATCTGGTGCTGGTTGCTATAAGTCACACCCCCTCGCGTTGTTATGAGGTGACCACAGGTGAGCTGATGCCAATTTCCCCTTTTTTCCTGATAAAGTTAGAGAGAAATGGGCTTCCTGGGAAATGCCCTGGAACATGGAGAAACTGGATATCTGCCTTGGACTCTCTTTTCTCCACTAGAGAAAATAAAATATGGGTCCAGGAAATCTCCTCCAGTGTGGCACTGTGCCAGGTGGAGAAGAAGCAACACAATCCAAGTGAAACTGCTCCTGTTACACTTACATAAAAATTGCCTACCTGTTACTATATATCAAAATTGTCTACCTTCACGTGAACATTAACAGAATTTTACTTATAATGTACACAGATTATTATGTTAAAATAAATCATCCAGGGAAATCCACATTAGCTATTGCTGGAAGGCATATGACTGTCATATAATCATCATGATTCATCTACAGCAATAATTTCATCATTTCATAATCTCCAAAATCCATTCAGTATTTCCAGTATGTTGAGTCCTTAAATCTCTGTGTCTAGCACTCTAAATGTTGTAAATGGAGATAATAATTATTATCTTACTCACTACTTCATTTGTGGAGATTAAAACAAATAATGATCCTAAAGCTAGCACTGCACTATGATTATGTCACTTATAATTATATTTATACATGCTGATTTATGTTCTATCCTGTCTCCAAAGAATTCCTCAGGGGGCTTTTATCCAAAAACTTACATGATGAAAAAATTAAATTGCAAATGTAAGTAAATAAATAAATCAGGAATAAAAAAAGACTACAAACAAGTCAACCACTTGGATTAAAAAGGTGTCAAGATTGAGTTTAAGTTTGGTTGCTGCAAGCCACAGCAAGTTTTCAGGACTACAAAATAAAAGGACACATACATTTATTTAGACAAATTGTAGAGTACTTTTGCATTAATTCAAAAACACATTTTTAAATAACATTATAAATATGGGTATCAGACCATTCTAGTTGCTAGAAATGAAACACAATGCTTTGCTTAACAAAAAGGGACATTTGTTATAATATAAAGGAACATCCCACAGATTAAATGATGCTCATCCTCAAAAAGGAAGCGGAGCCCAGGACTCTGCGACAATGACCGCCTTCTGGCACTTGCTTCCCAGCTCTTCTGCTTCATTATTGCCTCTATAGATCATCTTCTTCTGATGTCTCACTGCCATAGACAAAACCAAACAAATATACAAACACAAAGTGCTGAAATTTAAATATTAAATTCTTGTCACCCCAAATTGCTTTCTTTCTTTTTCAGCTGCTGTTTTCTGAAAGAAGATTTTGATAGTAGACCTTTGGTCAACTGAGACTTAAGAATAGAGCCCAATTTTACAAAAACTGCAAGTCATCTAGGTGATAGTCTGGAAATTAATTTGAATGCTTTACAGTAAATACAGTAATTTATATCATATACCAGCTTTTCTATAGTGGTGTTGGTGAAAATCAGAGGGTAAAATATTAAAAAAAGCAAACATCTAAGGCAATTTAATAAGGGATACATATATATATTTTTTTCAATATGCAGCCATCTGGTAAACTAATAATGCATGGATTAATGTGGATGAATTACGCGTCTCTTTATACAGACTCTTTACTATCAATTTTCTCTATAGCAGAACTACTAAACTGTTTCAGAACTACTGAAACAGGCTTATGTGAAAAATAATTGGCCACAGACTGCTTTGTGAAGCAAAATAAGCTAAGTCTTTTCTCCAGAAAGATATGTACACCCCTACTCATTGTATACCATTTCAGGGCATTTATGGGTATGCAGAAGTCAATTAATAAGGCACTTTTGACTCCTAATAACCTAGTCCTAAGTCAGAGGTACTGCACTGGAAAACATAGCTAGAATGCAATTAAAGTACATTGATGATAGAATTGGATCCATCCTCTTGAAAACTCATAAGCAGGTCTTGACAATTGAGTTTAAAATCAGGGAGCATAACCAGTATTATCACATGGACAAAAACATTTTAAAAGATGTTTATCATGTGGGTTTGGGTAAACTTACAGAAAGTTTTACCTAAAGATGACCTATATCTTTAAATTTTTTGCAATGTGATTCCAGTAAGTACAGAGGTGTCAGCTATTGTTTTAAGACATCGCATTGGAGTAGAAATGATTGCATCGAAAAAAAAAAGTCAAACTAGTCACTATGGCTCTGTAGACCATAATGTTCAAAGGAAAGGGATTTTCAAAGCTCCCATCAGAGAAAGTTAGTTAAATATTAATAGTTTACCCAAAATAAGTAAAGACATTGTCATAAACAATTATTTGATACCGACAAATTCATTTTCATGGAACCTGTCCCAAATAAAAAAGTTTTAATTTTAATATTAAGGTTTTTATTAAAACAATCTGTCTTCAAGGTGTTAATTTTGAGAAGAAACTAATTAAAGTGGTTACTGAGAGTCCATGATGTTAAACAAATCATGACAATAGAATAATAGGTTTGTCCACTGAAAAAAGTCACGTGTTATCCCAGGCACGTAGTGATTACAAATAATGTCTAAACTGCAATTTTATGAGGGAAAATTTCCCTAAGCATGTGTTGCATGGCAAAGATTACATCTTTGTTCCTTAGGCTGTAGATCAATGGGTTCAGCATTGGGCTCAAAAAAGTATAAAAGATCGCAATTATTTTGGACTCCTCTATAGACTTCTCTGATGGAGGCCTTAAGTACATGCAGAAGAGGGTTCCGTAAAATAGAGTGACTACCGTCAGGTGGGAACCACAAGTGGAAAAGGCTTTGTGCCTGCCTTCAGCAGAATGCATCCTCAAGATAGCCGCAAAAATGAGAAGGTAGGACAGAAGAATGATGAAGAGAGAGCTTGAGAGAGTGAATCCACCTACTACAAACATTGCTGTCTTTTTGACATAGGTGTCAGAGCAGGCCAACATTATGAGGGGAGGATCAGCACAGTAGAAATGATTGATTTCGAGGGAGCCACAGAAGGATAAATGAAATGTCAGCAGTGCCTGAGAGAGCCCATTAAGCAAGCCACACATGTAAGTGACTGTGACCAGACAGATACAAACATTCTTGGACATCCTGGAACTGTAATGCAGAGGACTGCATATGGCTACGTAGCGGTCCAATGCCATTGCAGCAAGGATATAAAGCTCAGTGATCCCTAGGGCAATGAAGAGAAGACACTGTGTGAAGCATCCAGCATAGGAGACAGTCTTTTGGTCTGAGAGGAAATTGTATAGCATATTTGGGGTAATATTGGAAGAATAGCAAATGTCTACGAAGGATAGGTGGCCAAGGAAGAAATACATGGGAGTTTGGAGGTGGGAATTGGTCTGGATCAGCATGATCATGCACAGATTCCCTGACAGCGTGATTAGGTAGATGACCAGAAACACCCCAAACAGAATCTTCTCTAGCATGGGGTCGTCTGTGAGTCCCAAGAGAATAAATTCTGTCATTATAGTGTGGTTTGGGGAGAACATCTTCTTATCCCTTGAAAACTGAAAGTGACAAAGACTGTGTATGAGGATTTCTGCCTGATCCAGATTCTGTATTTATTCCATCCATCTATTCACTCATTCATTTATTCATCTATGGGACAATTACCCTTCAACAAACACATCAGAATTTCTATCTAATATTTTCACCCTATATCTCTATGTTCTCTTGTCTCTCTTTCTTTCTAACACACACACACACACACACACACACACACACACACATTCTTTCTCTCTCTCCCTCTCACACACATATTATATATACATGTATATGTATATACACCCACACACACATATAGGTACATATTCATATATTGATACATTTATATCTGTGTTCTTGGGGAATTCCACATTTGGTGGAATTGAATGAAAATGAATGAAAATCAGCTGTGAAAGCAATAGGTTATTTACATCATTCAGATGGACAAATGAAGGAATTTCAATCTCCAGGGTCCCTGGGTCCAGGGTCCCTCCATCTCTGGTATCCTATTGTTTCAGATACAAATTGAAATAAAATTTATTACAACATATTCACTTAAAATTCTTAGCTGTCTGGCTTAATATTATTCAGAGAAAGAACATTAAATTAGTCAAATTTATCTCTTGATATATGGGTAAGAAGGTACAGAATTAAAAATCGTATTACCCCTTTATAATTGTATCCACTCATATATTCATGTGCACTGCAGAGCATGGTATTTTTTCTGTTCCAATTTCTGGGCTTATGGCAGTAAACAAATTTCCCATTCTCATGGAGCATACGTTATAGTAGAGGAAACATAGTAAACACATAGAAAAAATGCATAATATAATTTAAGATAAAAAGCAGGTTCTATAAAAAAATGAAGGTGTATGCTTTTAGATCAACATTCAGAGAGGATTTTTCTGAAAAGATAGCATTTGAACAGTATATAAACAATTCCATTTTATGGGGAAGAGCGTGGATATTTTTGGTTCCCATTTTTGTGCAACTAACCCACTCACGAAAATGTTTGTTTAGGGAACCACAGATGATGTTTAAAAGGGGATTAAGCTTCCAGCCCCAGCCACTCTCTCTCAGTCCTTTGTGAAAATAAGATATGACTGTAAAAATTACTCCTCAAAAATTGTACCCTAAAGCCATTGCTTATTTAATTCTCACATATGCATCAGAAAAGACTGCAAACATAATTGATTTTTAGAAAGTCAATGAAATGTTAACATATGGATAGACTTTCCATACACAAAAAAGATGTACTTTTAAGAAACAAATGTAGAACATGACCTACCTCTAAATGTTGACTCACTATGTTGTATAAAAGCAAGGTGGGAAGATTTATAACATATTTCTTAGGTATATTCCCTAGAGTGCTTTAAAACTGATTCTAAAGAACCAATTAAAATATTCTTTGTTTCTCAAGGGCATAACCTTAATTTGAGGCTTGGAGAAGCTAGATTCTCCTTTGAAGATGAAATCCCTGTGTAACATGTGGGTACACTGTTTTGTTCATGAAATCTCAGCACAGATAGAGAAATTAGTCATTACTTTCAGTAATACAGAAGGAGGAAAACATGAGTAAATAAGTTTTGCATTTTTAACATAATAAAGACAAGGGAATTCCCATCAAAGTCTTCAATTTTTCTCCATAAACACTGGGATGAGGGCATCTACTGAGGATGAGGGGTAGGACGGTGTGGTAGGTGAGACATCTGAGGCGAGGCAAGCTTTGAAGGACTGTGGAGAACAGAACAATGACATAATCAGAAGAAGAAAGCAGAGGACTAGCCAGGGATGAGGATCCTTTGGAGGATGGACATTACGGATTTATGCTGGAACCTTCCTGCCCTATCAGGTTAATGTCAACAACATGCCAAGAATCAAAGACAGGTCCGACAACCAGGATCATTTATAAAATTAATGGTTTAGGAGGAGGGCTAAAAATAGAATAAAGAACATTTTAATTTTGTTTGACACTGTATTTGTTAGAGGAAAAAAGAAACTAGAGATGCTTTCCTTAGTCTTTATGCTTCAGTGCATAGATAGTTCCAGAACAATACAATCAAATGAATCAAAGTGTCTGACCAGGACAAGACAGGCATCAGTAATTTTCTTAGCATTCCAAATGGTGGCTTATGCTGTAAGAAATCAGTCAATAAGAAATGGCGGTATATCAAAATCAAAATGTGGATTTCGTATGTCACATGAATTTGAGAATATTTGAGCATTGCCGTATTTTTTTCTCAAATTGAAATGTAAACTTTTCTCTATTTAAATTTTATGATTTATTCTGATTCCTTCCACTAATAAAATTTTAAAAGTATAATAGTATTGCTTAAATATTTCTATGAAATCAAAAGTCTTACAAGATTATAATACTGGTGCCTCACATGTCCTGACCCTCGTTTTGCATAAAAGTAGCTGAAGATTCGGCTCTTCTTTAAGCAAGATGGTAGCTTTCTGTTTGAAGAAAATATGCGCTAAAGTATGTGTGTGTATGTATGTAGTTATGTATTTTCTTATATATGTTAACATAAAACAACATTGTAATAAACCATAAGATTTACAAAGTGACTTTTCTAACAATAAATAAAACTGGCTCAATAATAACTGAATAGATAAAATTAAGAGTAATGAATTGGCTATTTTAGATAAGGAATAACAAGCTGTCTCTAATTATAAGTAGGGGATCACACAATCAGATGCCCATGCATTAAAAAGGCAATGTTAATTTATTTATATAGCAACAAATAAGATTACAGAATATAGCTACATGTATGAAACTACCTTAAAGAAGAGTTTTGCACATACTTATTTGTCCTCAAAAGCCTTCAGAAGGCTCTCTTTACGTTACTTGAAGACATCATTTTCTTAGTTCATGTCACTTTCCTTCGACTGCAGTGAACAATGATGCATGTTTGCTAGAAGGACACCTAAGGAATTTAGCTACACACATGTCACAATGGTTAGATAGTCGAATACATCCTACTGGCCCTGGAAGATTTTTACTTTTGTAATTGTTATTATTCTATTGGCTATTTTTATTTAAAAATTATAGCACGTTCAACATCGTACTGGAAGTCCTACTGATGTAATAAAATCATACAGATTGGAAAGAAGCTAACAAATTTGTGTTATTCACAGATGACATGATACTTTATATAAAATCTCTTTTAAAATATATGAAAAAATTTCAGTGTATATTTTGAAGGGTTATAAGATTACAAGGTTAATATACAAAAAACATTCATAGAATTATACAGAAATAACACACAAGTGGAATATAAAATTTAAAAATATCATGTGCAATACATCAAAAGCATAAACTAGTTAGAAATAAATACAATAAAGGTGTGCAAAAGATACATACTGAAAACTACCAAACCCTGTAAAGAGAAATTAAAGAGGACTTAAATAGTAAAGAGATATATCTCAGATGTAGATTAGACTATTCAATATTGTCAACAGGTCAGTTCTTCCCAAACTGATCAACAGTTTTAATGCCAGTCCTATCAAAATTTCAGTAAGTTTATTTTTTCAAAATTTGTTGAGCTGATTCTAACATATATACAATATTTTTAAAACTTAGGTTAGCCAAAACCCTTTTTGAAAGGGAACAAAAAAATGTTGGATAATTTACACTATGTAAACCTGCACAGCCAATAGAATGTATCCAATTATCTGACCACTGGAATAATTATGTAGCTAATTCATCAGGAGTATTTCTAGCAGACATATATCAATTGATCATTTTAACTGAAGCAAAATGACATCAACTAAATATTTAATGTCTTCAAGTATAACTTAAACAGGTTTTGGAAGGTTTTCTTGGAAAAGTATAATAAGTATGTGTAAAACTCTTCCTTGAGTTAATATCACACACCCAATAGTTACTAAGAACTGAAAGTACTCAAACGAAGTGTGGATCTAAGGATAACAAATAGATTAATGGTATAGAATAGAGAGCCCAAAAATATACCTGCTTATATTACAGACAATGGATTTTTGAACAAAGATACAGAGGTATTTCAATGAGATTGCTGCTAAAAAAAATTGGGTATTTATTATAGGAATATTTAACTTCAACTCCTATAACACACCGTATGTCAATACTTCAAAATTAACTTTATGGGAACATTAGACCTAAATGTAAATACTAAATCTACAAGTGATCTGTAAAAGTAAATACATGGAAGAATATTTTCATAATCTTGAGGAAAACAATGATTTCTTAGGAAGGACAGAAAATCATTAATTGTGAAATATATTTCACAGTCTTCCTAAGATACACACACACACACACACACACACACACACACACGGGTATATATATCTATATCTATCTATCTATCTATATATATATGTATATATAGAAAGAGAGAGAGAGCGAGTCATCAAATTTTAAAACATGCACTCTCCAAAATTATGCTAAGACAATGAAAAGGTAAACTACAGAATAGGAAGGCCATAGGCCATTTACATGAAATAATTCTGACAAAGGACTTGTATTTAGAATATATAAATATTGCCCACAATTCACTGATCAAAATATAAACAGCTCAATTAAAAAAAAGAGTCTAAGTTGTGAGCAGACACTTTACCAGAGAAGGCATATGAATAGCAAATAACTACACAGAAAGAATTTCAACATCTAAAATTGTCAAGAAAACACAAATTTTGACTATAACGGAATATTACATAACAAAGAGTCCTTTGTGGACCAAATTCTAGCCAGACTCCTCTGAGCCGTTCCTGAGTAGGCCTCAACTTTAGCTTATAAAAACTTAAACAAAAAACTGACATAGTTTCTAACAACTCAAGGCCATATGCCTAGGATGACCCTACCCCTCCTTGAAGTGCCTACCTGAAAAAACTCAAGGCTGCCAAAAGAATAGTTGTTCTTTCCAGCCAAGAAGAAAGAGCTCCTGTCTACCAGCCCCTAAGGGAGGGTGGGAGGCTAATTTCTACACAAGCCCATTAGCAAATCCAAATAGGCTTCCCATGGACAAAACCCCCTTCACATTTTTTGTGTGGAAAAATTTGTGTGGATTGGAAGAATTAATATTGTTAAAATGACAATACTACCCAAAGCAATTTACAGATTCAGTGTGAAACACCAATGACATTCTTCACAGAAATAGAAAAAAAAAATCCTAAAATTTGGATGGAAACAAAAAAGACACAGAATAACCAAAGCCATCCTCAGCAAAAAGATCAAAGTTGGAAGCATCACACTACTCAACTTCAAAATGTACCACAAAGCTATAGTAAGCAACTCAGCATGGTATTAGAATAAAAACAGACACATAGACCAGAGGAAAAGAATAGAGAACCGGGGAATAAATCCGTGCATTTACAGCCAACTCATGTTCAACAAAGGTGCTAAGAACATGCAGTAAGGAAAGCGTAGTCTCTCCAATAAGTGGTCTGTGAAAACTGGATACCCACATGCAGAAGAATGAAATATGATCTCTATCTCTCATCACATACAAAAATAAAATCCAAATAGATTAAAGACTTAAGACATGAAAATACTAGAAGTAAACACTGGAGAAACACTCCAGGACATCAGGCTTGGCAAAGATTTTTTTGTGTGTTAACACTTCAAAAGCACAGCCAATAAAAGCAAAAATAGACAACTTGGATTATATCTAGCTAAAATCTTTGGCACAGGAAAGAAAACAATCAACAAAGTGTAGAGACGGCCCACAGAAAGGGAAAACTATTTGCAAACTCCCCATCTGACAAGGGACTAATAACCAGAATACATAAAGAGGTCAAACAACTCGATAGCAGAAAAAACAAATAATTCAATTTAAAAATGGACAAAAGGCCTGAATAGATAGATCTTTCTCAAAAGAAGACATATAAATTGCCAACAGAAATATTTAGAAAATGCTCAACATCACTAATCATCAGAGAAATGCAAATCAAAACCACAAAGCAATATCATCTCATCCTAGTTAGAACAGCTTTTATCAAGATGGAAGGGAATAACAGACATCGGTGAAAAAGTGGAGAAAAGGGAACCCTCCTATACTGTTTTTGGGAATGTAAATTAGTACAGGCACAATGGAATTATGGAGGTTCCTCAGAAAACTCCATATTATCCAGTAATTCCATTGCTGAGTATATATCCAAAAGAAAATAATCAATCTGCATTGCCATATTTATTGCAGCAATATTCACAGTAGCCAAGATATGGAATCCATCTAAATGTCCATCAACCGATGATTGGATCAAGAATATATGGTCTATATACACAATGGAATATTATTCAGCCATAAAAAGATGAAATTCTGTCATTTGCAGAAACATGGGTGGAACTGGAGGTCATTATGTTGAGTGAAATAAGCCAAGCACAGAAAGAGAACTATCACAGTTTCTCATTCAATATGTTGGAGCTACAACAGTGGATCTAATGAGAGATTAACAGAGCGGTTAACAGAGGCTGGGGAGAGTTGGACAGGGGATATGGACAGATTGATTAATGTGGATTAATGAGTACAAATACACACTTAGATAGAAGAAAGAATACCTAGTGTCTGATAGATCAGTAAGGGGACTATAGTTAACATTAATCAATTGTACAATTCAAAATTGTCAGAAGAAAATATTGTGAAGTTTCCTAGTGTAAAGAAAACGAAAACATTTAAGGTGAAAGACATCCCAATTACCCCGATTTGATTATATGAATGTATAAAATTATTACATGTACCCCAAAAATATATGCATTTTTGCATCAATAAAAGCTAACAAACAATAAAGTAATGTGAATCATTTGACAATATTTTAAAATAAAATTTGAACATTTTAAATGTTATGATAATAAAAAGAGGTAAAATGGAATATATATATAATAAGAAATATATACATACAAGAAATATGTGTATGTATATATAACCAGGAACAGGTTTGTATCTTTAAGAAAAATGTCTAAAATGAATATGAATAAAATATATACACCACATTTTAAAAATAGACAAAGCAAAGGACCTGGATTCCTCATAAAAAGTTTTAAATAAGCAATAAACAAATGAAAATGTTATCTTGTAATCAATTATAAACACATATACACACAAAAAATTACCCATAAATGTGTGTGCATATACACACACACACACACACACACACACACATATGGATAAAACATCAAATTTACTCTATTTAAAGAGAACAGGCTATAGTAACAGAAGAGTGGAGAGAGGTGTTACATATTGATGGGAATTTATACTGGTAAAACAAGCAAAAAACCAGAAAAACCCTCCAGAGGAAATTTGCCATTTTCATGAGAAGCCTTACGTAAGAGGATTTTATTGGCTCCATAATATCACTCTAAAGATACATCTTAGAGTAATAACACGAGCCATACTCAAATGATTCTCTTTGTTATGTAATTTGTATAAAGGAAAAAAGAAAAAGAAAAATCACTTACCATGGTTGACAAGTTTCTGGAAAATAGTTTGGAAGTTATTAAGCACTACAAAAGCAAAAAGAATTGTCATTTCCATAGCAATTGATAATTCTGTCTTTTATAAATTTGCACTAGTACGAGTACTAAGGATGGGCTCATCTGTTCTTTATTGATTTTATAGAGTAGTAACTGCCTTCTAGTCTTGTCTTTGAGTCTATGCTGTTTTTATCAATTCATTGAGATGGCACTGTAAACATTAACTAATAAGTTGACACATACTTCCAAATCACATACATGAATTACAAAGGAGAAAAATACTCTTAACAGAAAGTGATTTGTTAATTTAAAATGCTCATGTGACCTGTGACCAAAATATCTAGCTTATTTAACAAACAGTTTCTTTTGGATAATTTCCCTTATTGCTCTTTTAACATCTTTGTTTCTCAGACTGTAGATCAATGGGTTTAACATAGGACTCACAAAGATATAAAAAACAGCAACAATTTTCCCCTGTTCTACAGAGGCCTCAGACGGGGGCCTCAAATGCATGCAGAACAGTGTCCCATAAAAGACGGTGACAGCCGTCAGATGGGAACCGCAGGTGGAGAAGGCCTTGTGCCTGCCCTCAGCAGAGCGGATGCGCAGGATGGCCGTGAAGATGAAAATGTAGGAGATGATGATGGCGGTGAGAGAGCAGGTGAGGTTGGAACCAGCCACCACGAACATGGCAGTTTCTTTGACGTAGGTGTCCGAGCAGGCGAGGACCATGAGAGGTGGGTCTGCGCAGTAAAAATGATTGATCTCATTGGGTCCACAGAAGGACAGGCAGAGCATCAGGATGGTTTGTGCCAGACCGTTTGCAAAGCCATAAACATAAGCAACAGCAACAAGAGAAACGCAGACACATCTGGACATTTTGCTACCATATAACAAAGGCTTGCAGATGGCCACATAGCGGTCATAAGCCATCACTGCAAGCATGTAATAGTCTGTGATCACCAGGGCAATGAAAAAGTGAAATTGTATAGCACAGCCAATGAAAGAAATGGTTTTTCTCTTGGATAAGAAGTTAACCAGCATCTGAGGAGTGACATTGGTGGCGTAACAGAGATCTACAAAGGACAGGTGGCTGAGGAAGAAGTACATCGGAGTGTGAAGTTTTGAGTGACTTCTGATTAACAGAATCATGCTCCCATTGCCGATGACCGTGACAAGGTAGATGACTAGGAATACCACAAAAAGGACAGGTTGCAGCTCAGCTCGATTTGTCAGTCCCAGGAGAATAAACTCAGTCACGGCTGTGCTGTTTTTCTTTAACATTGTGTTTGCTTGGCTTCTAATGAGGGCTAAAGAAAAGGAAAGAAAAAAATGCATTTGGCTTTTGTCATATATCCATTACCCCCATGGTGTCACCTGATATTTCTTCCTCTTCTTTCAAACTTGTAAATACACATGTCATAAAGAAACAGACTAGTAAGCATGTATTTGATATGCTAAATATCTAAATTAATATAGAGTTCTTCATATATAAAGGCAATCACATTTTAAATGATTTTCTGCCAGTCTTTTCTGAAAGTCTTTTCATATTTGAAAAGACTTATCTTTTATCTTTTTCCAAGTCTTCTTCCTATGTGTTTGCTTACACTTTCCTTGAACATAAACATTGT
Organism: Indri indri; assembly: GCA_004363605.1. Classification (NCBI taxonomy): domain Eukaryota; kingdom Metazoa; phylum Chordata; class Mammalia; order Primates; family Indriidae; genus Indri; species Indri indri. Next base: position 2,589 of record RJWJ010006411.1, on the reverse strand, counting down.
CTTGAACATAAACATTAACTGTAAACGTTGCTTTCCTTTAAAATTGTAACCCTTTGTTTTACAACACACCTTTGGATGTGGTATGTAACGTATCAACCCTTGAAACTCATCTGCATTTCTCACAGCCAAGGGAACATAGGGAGGTGGAACTGATACCCAGTGCATATCCTTATGTGTATCACAAGGATCTCTTTACTGCCCCTCTGAACAAGGTCATTTTCAAGCTGTTCCCTCACCCTATAGTGAATGCCCACGTTCCCCACTTTCGTCTACCCCATGTGGCCCTCATATCACCACATGTATTCACCATCACCAAATTATTCCTAATTTTAAGACCTAACTCAAGATCTTCTTTGTTTTGTGTATTTTTGCCCAACCAAGGCAAAAGTTGGCTCTTGTGGAATGACAGTAAATCTTAAATATTTTTATGTATAAAAGACATATATATACACACACAAAGTACATAAACAATATGCATATGTGTATGTATGCAGGTATACACATACACATGTATTGACGGTATAATGTTTAGGGGGGACAATTAAGGAAAAAAATAGTGCATCAAAAGTCTCCAGAGGAAGAGAGGAATTATGAAAAGTTGGTTGAGAAACATGTCCTCAAACAAAAATGATTTTGTTTTGACTCTACCTCATTATAACATCTCCCAACATTCATGCAGGATAAATGTGACCATGAAGACCATTATGGAAAGACTGACATCCTCCTTTGATGACCCGTAATCCAGATTCGACAGTGTTATACTGACAATATCACTATGTCAGCAGATTTTTAGTAACTACTATACCAACACTGGAAACAGCTCACTGTGCAATGTACTTTGTAAATTCAACATTCAAGAATCTTGTACATTCTGTTATCCCATTCTGTGCATAAGGACTTTGGACTCACTGGCTAAGCAGGTAATCCTAGATCAATGGAATCATAATTATTTTGTGCTTGTCTTTTTTTAAGCTCATAGGGTCCAACTGAATTTTAATAATCATTTTAATAATAATTACCAAATAGGAAAATACTCTTTTGGTGCTAAAATGGTACTTCAATTAGCTTTTATTTATTGAAATATTAATAAAGCTTAAAAATAATTAATATCTCCATCTTTTTACTGCAGGGAAATGAGGTAACGCAAGCAATGAGTAGTCCGGACAATTTAACTGAGTACTTTACATAATAGCCTTACTTCTGAGAAAAAGAACATGATGTCCTTCTGGTTTGAGCAAGGACATCTCAGAGGAAAACTTTTGCAAGTGGATAGAAGTGGCTTTGGGGATGTCTGAGACTTTGCCCTTCTGACATTTGCCTTACCCTGAGACATTCTCACATAAACACTTGCTTCCCAAAGAGTCCAGAAGTTTGGATTTTGACTTTAACAAGAGTGGTGCTTCCTTGGTGGGTGCTCATGGTTCAATGTGAAGTGGAAAAAAAATTTAGAGACGTTTCCTTCATAAAATGTATTTTTCATTAACATTAAATAATTAATATAGATGATAAGCCTAAATACAGCCCATTCTTCATGAAGGGGGTACAGAACATTACATGATACAATGTTTATAATGATAAAGAGTAGCATTAACTCAAAAAGAATCAGAAAGATTATTTAATACCACACCATTTTTTTTCTTCATGAAGTGAGAGAGTAAACATGGTTGATTATTAAGCCTCAGCAGAGAATAACAGTCACTGAGAGTTTGCAGTCACACTTCCTAAGTGGAAATCCAGGTTCCTCTAGTTCCCAGCTGTGTGGCCTAGGACAAGTAACTGACCTCTCCTCTGTGCTCCACTTTTCTCATTCATAAAATTTGGTTAATAACAGCAGTCCTCTCCAGATAAGGGAGTTAATTCAGAGACCAATTTTAAAATATGTCTGGAATGTATTAATAGTAAGTGTTTAATAAGCTGTGACTGCTTGTATTATTTGATGAATGATCCAGGTCTGGCCTACAACAAGACTCAACATCAAAGTGTAAGCTCCTTTAGGGACAAGGATGTTACCTAATCTGGTTGTAGACTCAAGGGTGCCTAGGTTAGTGCTTTCCCAATTGGAGGCAGCCAATAAGTACTGATGAAGTTAATGTTCTCTTTGGTCTAGTTCACATTCCATCATGTAAACACTCTGTAAACACCATTCTGGAAACACCCATACTCTGAGAATAGTAGCATTTTCATAGAGACTTTTGCTGATTAATTAGAATATATTTTGGCTCAATTTATTTTTATTGAATAAAATATTTATTTCTAGATTCCAAAATATTAAAAAGTCCAATCCTACCTGAGAAAGATGAGTGATTTCTTGATGACAGAATGAATAAGAAGAACCTGAAGAGTTTATAATGAAATTGTCACCTAAGGACTAAATCCCTATGGTTCAATTATTTCTAGCAAAAATTCATTTGAATTATGAAAAACCATTATCTTTCCATTCCTCTGAAAATCCTAAGCTCAATGAGGGCATCAGTTTTGCCCACTACCCAAGGTCACGAGGGAGTCAAATCTCCCCAGAAAGATGAAGCAATGGGATTCATTATTTATTTTACTTTACTCTTGAATGACTTAATATGTTTTGTCTTGGGG